>CAXKVY010001398.1:282500-439258 GCA_964058915.1 Tetropium fuscum
TATATATATATATATATATATATATATATATATATATATATATATATATATATATATATATATATATATATATATATATATATATATATATATATACATTAAAATTAATTAATTAACGTTATTTTCGTTAGTTTTTTAATTTCAAGTGACTGGTATGTACAATTTGGAATAATAGCTTGTTAATTTACTTATATAGTAAAATATGTCGATACGGACGATTATAGGAACTAAAAAAAATATCAAATTAATGTCAAGAAGAACATTTGAAAAGGTTCAATTTGCTTAATCACAACACCGGCAATTTGGTTTCTATGTCATAACCAGCCATGTAAAAGAACAATACAGATTAATCAAACACCAGGGAATTAATAACTTTCTCTTACATCCCCATTTCCCCCTATAATTCATATTTCACCCTGCTATCATCTGATAAAAACTTGTTAATATAAATTATCACCTCTGGTGCGCACCATAAAGATAATATACCACATATTAACTCAATACGGGAGTTAATAATTATATTCACTGTATGCGGTCAAATAAGTGGTCAATTTTACTTGTTTACCGAATCCCAACATACGGCGGGATGTAGGCAGGAGCAGGGTGGGTATCCTTGTTCTGCCACAGCGGGACAACAGCATATAATTCACCACAAGCCTAATTTGTAACATCCCCTCTTACGTGAACTCTAACCCTGGTAGCGTTAGCACTTGTTATATGTTAGTTCAGAAAAAACAACGGCCATTCTTCCTATTAAGTGAGGATTGTAATATATTTCCGAGATTGGATGTTTTCGATGCGTTAGGAATTTTTGGAAGTGCTTGGGAATTGTCAGTTTATTGCGTAGCAGTCCTCAACGAGCCTTGTTATTGGATAAGGAGACACATCTCGTGAAATATTGACTTATAGTAGGATATTGTAAATAACAGAATACACATTAGCAGATTTCTCACGCTGTTTGATGGATTTATCTGTGATAAATCCGATCCAGAGAATTTTTCAACGTAAAAAGCATTCAATGTAAACAGAAAAATGTTCAAAAATGTAGTCGTTTTAAGTACACTATACTGAAGTATCGCATATTTATGGAAAACTGAAGTTTAGTAACATATCGATAAAACGAGAAAACACTGCTTTTCACGATTTATAGAAAAAATTCGTTATATTTCTTTATTATACCTCATTATTCATCTTATATAATACCCGTAGTGTGTAGATGTTTACTCTTAATTATCTGCATAAATTACATTTTATCTATACACTACACTGCTATACAGTATTATGCATGTCTTTATAAATACTATGTATAAATACTTTCTCTAGAATTTGCACCGTCACGCTGTTTCATGTTTCTACTGAATTTTAAAAAACATAGCAGCACACCATGGCCTCTTATATAGTTTGATTTTTATTATTCTCATTCAGTTTCAAAAAGCCAATTTTATTAATACCCATTAATTCTACCCTGAACACATTTTACTAAATCTTACTGTGAATAGAAATTATTGCACGGATATTCACTATTATTGCCTTTATAATTATTTTTTTTGTTCCAGGTATGTTAGCTGTCAACTTTTTCATCTGAAAATATATCTACCAAAATATGTACGTAGATTTTCCCTGTATTATATGTACTTGTTCGTTAAAAAACAATGCTAAATTTCTTAAATAGATACGAGTATCTATATACCTACCTACCGCAACTTTGCCGCAACACAAGTGCTAATATTATTTCGAGAAGATAAATGCACCGAAGTGACTAATGCTCGTGAAAAGGTCCCGTTTATTTATGAATGTATTATACTAATCATTTACTCCCACACACAAACAATTAAATATATCTTCATTTGCTCGTTGTTTATGATGCTTGCTGAACATGATATACCTATCTAAAACAACTTGTCATGCGTTTGTCGATTTGTCATAAAAATTATGTTCCGAATTATTTCAATTCTAGCGGAACACGTTGCTAAAATTAGTCTCGAAATACGAAACAGTACCTATTTATATATATAGTGCATATATAAATAGGTAGAAAATAATTGAAATGTTACAAATTGCACAGCATATAAAATGTTGTCAGGTATTGTATTGCTTTGTATAGATTTTATATTTATAAGCAGATATAGTGTCAACAATAAAAAAATAATAACAATAAAGTTGAAATGTTGTGTTAAATATCAGAATAGATATTTATGTAACCAGTTGGGAAAAGTACTATTTTTTGTAACGAGCAGATTTATCCGGAACGAGCGCTAGCGAGTTCCGCAAAAGGATGAGGAGTTACACAAAATAGTGTTCCCCAACGTATTTCATACAAGATTTTTTTAAATTTTCACCAATTTTATATTTTATGAGAAGAAAATTATGAATTTTATACGTTTAAAAACCATCCAGTAGGTTGTAACGGTGTGACAGCTCGTCACTTTCATAGCTTGTTAGGTCTAAATAACCTACTATGTAATGAACTTTATCTACTTTATCTCTATCCACTATAGAAAATGCTAGATTATGTACAACGCATAACTAAGTAAGCGAGTCCTTACGAACTGTCGTGCGTAAAGTGCAAAATCGCACAGCGAGGACATTTGCACTTAACATTACATAGGTACATGCTCTCGCAATTATTGTCGTTAGATCTAGTTCGCGGTGTCAGATCCGATTGAGAGTTTTTCCAAATTGTAACTGTCCACTTGTAATAACCACATAAGTATTGATCTATGTAATTTTTAGTAAAATATATCATTTTATCTGCTAATTCTTTTGAATTTAAGCTTTGAAATGGCTAGCGAACATTTCAAGTTACGCGAAACTTCTGGCACTGTTGAAGAGAAAATCTGATGGTTTCAGAAGTAAAAAATCAAAGACTCTCACTCCAGAAGAAATTAATCAATTTCTGAAAAACGCACCAGACAGCGAGCATTTGTTGTCGAATGTATAAAAATACACATGGATATTTTATTATAGGTGATTCTAATATTTTGTATTAGCGGTGCCTGCACGAAGCAGGAACTTCGAAACATAAAAATTGAAGACATAGAAGATTCTGGGAAATTACTCATAATTAATATCCCAGATTCTAAGACAAAAACCCAACGTTCCTTTATTGTGTCTAAAAAATAGTACGGTACGTGTAAGAAATACATAAATTTACGTCCCTCAAAAGCAAATACAAAACGTTTGCCATTTTTTCTACCAATTACCAATATAAAAATGTACCCAAAAATGTGTTGGGATAAATAAATTTAGTACTGTACCAAGCAAAATAGCAGAGTTTCTGGGTTTGGCGAATCCGAAACAATTCACTGGCCACTGTTTTAGGCGCTCGTCGGCCATCATTTTTGTGGATGATGGAGGTGATTTGCTAGCGATGAAGAGGCTCATCTGCAGTTTCTGAAAGCTATGTTGATAATTCTACCAAAAATAAAACTGAAAATGCGGTAAAGATTTCAAGTTCTATTTGTGGTGGTGAAGCAATATCAAATGAAACCACCGGTAGAGATGTTAATATGGCTTCATCTTCTGGGGCCACTATGTTCCATGACTACACAGTACACATTGGCAGAATCTTCTCTAACTTCTGTACTTAACAATAATGTCACTATGGCCCCATCTAATCCGACATCAGTTTTTCATAATTGTACTGTTACTATTAATAATTATTATCTCAAAATGTAAATGAAAATATGTTTTATCTCGTTTCATGGTCTCGTTTCATGGTCGCGCCACCAGTTGCGTAATATTTTACTTTTCGTAACTGGTTGTGAAAAGTATGACGTTTTGTTTTCGTCATACGTCAACGTAAAGTCTCACTTTACATGTCAAAATAAGAAAAATACATTTTGAAGTAAACGTTACACTATTTTTGAGCAAAGGTAGATGATGAGTAGCTGGTGAGATACCGACCGAATAATATAAAATGCATGCGTATACATATATAAAAATAATCTCAGCCATTGAAATAAATAATATGCAAACTGCGAAATTAATTTAATATACCAATGAACGACTGTTCGGCCTAATAGTGTTTTTCCGCGTGTTGTGTATTTGGCTGGAGCATATTTAATTATTTTAAACAGAGGTTTTCTGAAATGTTGCCTGCTTTAATTAAAATGGTAATATCTCAGGCTACCCTTTGTTTTGCTTCATTAGCTCACCTTTTATATACCCCTTTTGTATATTTTAGGCAATAAAGATTAAATCTTAATACACTTCCAGACTAGTGGTGGCATCCCATAATACTCAGTATTTTGTTACAGATGCTCTGTTTCTAAACCACTTTATCGTAACCGCTATTGAATTATTATTGACACTAGTGAATTATTTTGGAATTACTAGTGTTAATATATCTTCTTTTGGTTTAATACAATTTAATTATATTTAACAATATAATCTGCAGTAGTTATAAAATATATAACCTGCAATGTACAAAAAAGTGATTAATGGCAAATGGTAGTTCAAGAGTCAACAAATAACAGAAAAACTCAAGCTATACACAGGGTTGCCTGTATAAGCATAACTGGAACTATGAGAACAACGAGAGCAATGGATGTGATATTATATTTTATTTATGTATTTATTTTTGTAGACTTGCATCTGGAAGTGGCCTTAGTTGCCATAGCTCGCCTTAAATATGTTGATATACAACTAAAGGCCATTAAACCCAGCTGCCACATGTAGACCGAGGTTGTCAAAATGATACTCCTTTTATAGACATGTGTAGATGGTATTTCGCTTCTGCTTATAATTGATAAACTCTACGCCATATCAAATAGTGGTGAAGATGCCGTTAACTGCCGAACTCTAAACTATGTCTTCTCAGACGGATCAAAGAGAGAATGGATAAGAATGCCAGTGTAGTACAAACAGAACTGGTAGGCGTATATAAGGATGACCGCGGGAGATATTTCTCGTAAACAAGTAACAGTCAAAGCAGTAAGAATTTACATAGATTTTACACAATCACTACTAGTCCCGAAAAATTATAAATCGAACTAAAGAATCACTATGGGAATGTCACCAATTGCTGGTGAGAGTTTCTCAGATTATAAAGATCTCCTTATGTTGGGTTAAAGGTCAGTCCAAGTACAATGGCAATAAAAAAGCTAGCCAAGAAGGCAGCCAGCCTGAACATAACATAATTTGGGTCTGGTCCTTTCAGTGTATCATAGACTTGGTTCTACCAATTGCAGCGATATTGCAAACGATCAACGAAAACACCCTTAAAAAAATTGAAGATTTATGGAATGAAATAAGTAGTTCCGGCTGCCTTGAACTCTCTTGAGATATCTCATCGAAAAGACAGCGAACAATTATTTAGCAATCCTAACTGCCAGCTAAAGAAACACCCCCGCAATTAAGTAAATTGATACACATCTATTTAGGATATTAACAAGAAGATGATATAGTTGATCACGTCTCTGTGCATGTCCTCGCATTGCTTCAACCAGATAGTCCGATTGGAGGGCCGTTTACCTTCCATAACTAATTTGGAAATGCCCCTAGGCAATGTCATTATCTTTTCTACAAGACGTTTCTTCCCGAAGGAAATACAACAGTGTCAAATGGCGTGCTGCAGCATTATTAATAGGCTGGGGCCAAGATCTTATTGAAAAAAAATTAACAGACTAGGACCAGCAGGGGAATTTGGTTAAGGTTATAATTAAAATAAAATGCAAAAATTTAATACGAAATAAAGGGAAATTGTGATGTAGTTGAGGGGTTGATTGTGTTTTTTTTTCGATTTTTGGCGAAAGGCAACTACCTAACAAAAAACGTCAATCCTCAAATTTTCCGAGAAAGTGACGGAAAACCGATTTTTTAGGTTTTTATATTTTTCCCGTAAAAATTATTCAATTACCGCAAAATTTGTGAAAGTCTACCTTTCTTGCACTGAACAAGCATGATATTTTTGAGATATGACATATTTACATAGATGTTTAAAGTAGGCGTTTCAACGGTTAAAATGACCCAGGAAGGAATATCTAAATCGAAAAAGAAATGCCGATAAAGTTTGCCGTGGAAGATTTTGCGTATTTTTCCGAAAAATGTAAATATCTCGGAAACCGCTTGTTTCTCGCATTCCAAAAAAATAATGCTTATTCAGTGCAAAAAAGGTATACTTTCACAAAATTTTATGTTTATTGAATTAGTACAAAAACCGAAAAATCGGTTTCCAGATTTCACTGATCCCCATTTCAAAATATCTTTTATCTTGTGGCGTATTTTTATTTTTTCACTTAATTATAACCTTCACTCTCCCTTTATAAGATGAGTTAGAAACATCGCCTGTAGTCAGTCAAAAAGAACAAAAAATGGAAAAAATTGAGCATCAAGATGATACTTAGCCTTGCTCAATCAACTATGACGTCGGCTGGTATGGATTCTGCCTTATATTCGTGGGATCGAAATCCTATTAAATAGATTTTCTCCTACTATGGTCTGCAAGCCAGAAGTGCCCAATGCAATAATCTCCAAGCAGTAATCGCTGAAATACTGAAAAAATTGATATGCTTCTGAAAAAAAAATGAACAACAAAACAAGGAAACAGAAGAATATCAAACAGACGAAGAAGACCTGTCTAGAGAAACTAGTGAAACGAATGAGAAAATAGGAAACAAAAAGCGTAAAAGAACCTCTTCAGCAGAAACATCTCCTGACCTCATGAAAATTCGTGCTGGAGTTCCTCAGTTCTCTATGTGCTGTACACCAACGACATCTCACAAAGCTCAGAAGACGGCAATATTCGCCGAGGATACGGCTCTGCTCGCTACTTACCCAGACTATCGGTCAGCCACAAAATGAAATTCAAACGGCAAACTAAATGGAGCGAAATCGATTCACGTCAATTTCACCAATAAGAAATATGACAATACTCCAGTTATTGTCAACCAGCAAACAATCCCACATGCCAACGAAGTAAAGGCATGGCTTTAGATGCAAAACTTCGATGGAAAACACATGTGAAGAAGAAACGTGGGCAACTAAACCTCAAACTTCGACCAATGTATTGGCTCCTCGGACGTCATTCTGAGTTATCAATACATAACAAATTGCTTATCTACAATCAAATTTCTCTACAAAAAAACTGCTATTATTCCGTTGTTAAAACTCCATGTAAGGATAAGAGCAAGTTATTAGTTTTCTACAAAACATACAAAGAAAACAATTGTCTGTCATATTTTATTTATTTGTAGAAAATAATATACACCTATGATGCATGTTAATTATTACTTATATTATATTATACAGTAGGTTTATAATGTCAAATATGACAATCTAGCATAGAGATAAATTTAATTAGTTGGTACTTCCGTCTCAACTTGCTGTATCGCAACTCATTAATCTTGAATTTGATATGATCAAAGACTATTATTGAGAGCGATAATAATTTCCCATATGCTTTGCGACATTATTTTCCTGCTGAAACATCGAACTAGAGAGAGAATTATTTCAACGATATTAATCAACCACACATTTTCCCACTTAGAAGCTAGTTTACTTTGTCTCAGGGATACGTTATAACTGCTTTCAAAATAACCCAGTCAAATAATGTTCAAAAGGCATAGAAGAAAATATTTTGTTTATTGGACATGAAATTTAGAACTGTGGAAACATGTTTAGAATAAAATATCAAAGATAACACTTACGTATTAGCCCATATTTTTTCCCACAGTATTGTCATCATAAATAAAATGCTGTATCGTTAAGGGTTAAAATAATTTACATTATCAGTTACCTACTAAGCGCGCTTGGTAATGTTATCCAAAATAAGTATACAGCTTATTTTTATTATTTATTTTTATTTGTTTCATAATCATGCTTTTTGACATTAAAAATAGATAGCATTAGTCACAATCGCAGAAATAAAAATTTAACTTAGGCACACTCTGACAGTGAATATAAACAACACTATTAAATATTTCCTTAAGCTTCGTATGAAAAGTTTCTGTCTCTTGCATGTTTTTAACTCATCTGCTAATTGATTTAATATTTTAACTAATATATGATTTGCTTCTTAAAGAGAAATCAAGCCTAGTGTAAGGCATTCGTAGATCAATCGTAGTTCTTGGTCGAGTACTGAAAAAAAGGAATTCACTGCTTACTCAAAAAACATCTAAATTAAAAAAATATTCACACATTTCAAAAATTAACAGAGGTGTCACAGTTAAAATTTCAAAACAAACAAACACATTAGTACATGAATAATGCTGAGCAATGCCTGCCATGCAATGTGAAATCGGTTTTTGTAACACAAATGTAGACTGTGAACTAGTATAATTACCCCAACAACAGATACCTACCATAAAGGAGCCTGTAGAGAGAGTCATCCTGCCGTCCATTATATATTATCCATTATCCTGCCGTCAGAACCTCCTTGAAGCTATTAAACAGGTAGCACTTGGCTGCTAAGGTTGACCTTAGCTGGTTACAATGTGGTTCTCACGTGAGACATTCGTCTCGCCCATTCTGTAGACTATTCGGAAATAAAATTACCACGGTGGTATGGCGGTTGGCACTGCAATAGAGAGACATGAAACGAGACAGCTAATCGCGTATGTTGCTTGTTGATTGATATTTTCGTATTTAGTAACCGTTCCTCACAAAAATATGAAAGTAAATATACAGAAGTTCAATGATGGAAACGTTATTATTTAAGTGGTTCACGTTATACCTGATATCTTGTAGCAACCTACATATCGCAAAACTTCTGATTCTGGCGACTCACAAGGTTTGTCTCTAGGCTCAACACTATTTAGTCTTTATACCTACGACATCCCAAATCCTACCGACCTACTGTTGACTTATACGCAGACGATACAGCGACTAATACTACCTCAACCACTAAGTCTACTACTAATACAGAGACTGATGCAGCAGCAAACAAAACTATTAGTCAAACAATATAACAACTGGGGGCTCCACAAAAAACCGCACAAGACGCAGGTAATTATTTTAACCAGCAAGAAGAAACAGCCATCAAACCCAACTATAAGTTTAAATAACACAAGCAATCAAATCCCACCCTGAAATACTTAGGGTTAATATTGTATGGAAGGTTTCGTCTTCACAAACATGTAATAAATATAAATAAACAGGAAAAACATAGAATTTGGCAGTTCTTCCCAATACTGAAAAAATCCACCCCTGGAACCGGAACCCTCATTAAGGGAGATACCTATTGGGTAATAAGTAAAATTAAAAAAAAATCGAAAACACTTTTGTCCAGGTTTTGACCAGTTTTGCAATTTCAGATTGCCTGGCGAACTCCAAAAGTGGGTCCGCCAGGTCAATTTACATACCTAACACTAAAAAAAATAGGTGGCTGTTCGCGAGTGTTATAGAGGGTGCATTTTAGACATCTTAGACATTGCTGGTTCTCCGACTAATAATGTAGTCTATAGAAGTATATTAAATTAAGGTAACGTTTTTATTAATCAAAAATGTTTCATCATATCTCTCTGAAACCAATTATAGAGTCAAGGCAGACGAAGTCATGGGTAAGAGCTATAAATCATACAATGTAGTCTATACAAGTATATTAAATTAAGGCAACGTTTTTATCAATTAAAAATCTCACCATTTCTCTCTGAACCCAATTATAGAGCCAGACGCAGACGAGGTCGCATGTAACAGCTAGTATAAAATAAAAGTATCAATAAAATAGCAATAGACAATAGAAATAACAATAAAAAATAAACAAAAAGAAACAGATAACAGAAGAGGCATATGTAATCAAAATTAACATGAAAATAAAATAAAAAAGACCCTAAACCAATAACATACATTAAGCTAATTTTAAAACAAAATGTTTCCTGAATTTTGTATAGTAATATATTAACACAAAAATGTATTTCCCTTCCATTCCAAAACACCCCTCAATGCGAGCCACAGACATAATACCGATCAGCCGTTAATACGTCATCAATTATCGTCAACAAAACGGGATTAAAAACTACACTAGTCACTATTTCTAGTACTGGCCTCACTATTGCATGAAAAGAGTTTTAAAAAAGTCCGAATTGTAACCTATAATAAATATGTATGAATCGTCTAATTCGTATGCACTGCTACCCCTTTTTCTTATATTATAATATGTTGTATATAAAGCACAAAATTCCAGAATTTTGACTTATATTCATAAAACACAGACACACCCTTACCTGAAACGATAATTAAATTATTAAATTAACCCCAAGTATCGTTAGTAAAGAAAATGCTTATCTACTCGTTTCGTTGTACTTCAACAATGCACCATCTTAGAACGTACAAACTTTGTAATTTCCGAATCACCATTTACCGAGACTAATAATTAAGTACACTTTCCTTGTTGGGTATGGAATCTGAGTCTTTTTAACATTTAAAAATATACTATTTTCGTAAATCCAGTAGCAAAGGTGCTTTAAAGTTTCATCGCATTTTCTATTTACTAATCAGAATCACATAATTAGCGTATATCGTAAGAAATACAGTATGCAACACCGCCTATACCTACGGAATTGTTACACGAATAGTTATTATTTGTATATAAATATTTTACTCAAGAAGAGTATATATCAAATTTATTCAAAGGTTATGTGATGCCATAATTATATAATTATGCTGAGATCACAGAATATCCCAGCAGGGCATTGGCCAGCCTCAAAATTTCGAATCATTTCATTATAAAACTTATAACTTTATAACTTCTACCTGGATATAGCTATATCATTGGTTAAGGTAATAAGGCTTACTACAACATTATAACATTAACGAAGCCGGATACTTCATAGAATGGCCTCGTACTTTAGTTGAGATGTTGCTTTACTAATGCTGTAGCGCACAGGCAGCGTGATTTATAGTATTTTTCAGTTGCAACTGTCAACACCAAACATCTCCAAACCAACGACATGGCCATTATAGTATTTCAAACTCTCCGTTTCGCTTGCGAAAATGAAACACATAACAGTAAATCATAAACGTTGATTTGGCATTATTTTAATATTTGCATTTAAATTGCTTTTTAAAATTGTGTTATTAGCAGAACAATATCAACAATGGAATGTTACATGTTGTGCCCTTAAATATGGGAGTATATACCACTAAATTAAATTATCACTGAATTATATCATGAATATAGAGTGCGAAATATGTTTCCTTTAATCGGTATATATAAAAGACAAGACTAATTTGGAGACATCGTCATTGCTAGTGTCATGACCTCGATTATGAGTGTAGAATGTGTATCCGATATTGATAAAAGGGCAGCCGAAGTAGGTCAAGTACCTGCTTCATTCATCCAGGAAAGACTAGTCAATATGACGTCTGTAACAACATTAATTTAGGTAAATATTAATTTAATAAAACACCTGTCACATTATTTTGTTAATAATTAAATGGATACGGTTTTTGATAAATTTTTTTCTTCTGAAAACAGCATGAACAAAAAAGCAAAGGCACTCCTCAAAAATCGTGTCCACTTACTTCTTCAAATGAGTGAAATCTCCAGAGGATAAGTGATATGGGGCGGTGTCAGTTTTAAGAGGCTCACCCTGTACATTAGAATAACATTAAGACATTAAATTCTAAATTACCGTAACAGAAGCAATGACAACTTTAATTAGAGCAGTACTTCGCGACAAGTACAAGTACCTACCCACCATCATATTAATTATTTTCCGTCATAGACACCCTTCGGTATTAATTATATTTTGTTACTACCCTAAAACTGAGTTAATTAAAATTGTGCGCCATATTATAAAGTCTAAAAGTCACTGTTTTGACACTAATTGTACACCACACTCTAAAATATCGACAAGTATATTTTTTATGCTCAGAAGCTTGGCAGCTGACACCCGCTTAACGTATGTGTCGAAGATTTTTTGAGATCTGTATCGAGACTGAGTGATATCCCTTGTATGTTTAAGGGTGAATCATGGTCGTGCTATCAGCTTATCTCATCGTTGCGTGTGTCGGATCTTCTTTATCGAACTATAAGCCACCTTTGGAAAGCTAAAAGTAGATTAACGAATAGCTCTAGAATTTATTGCGGCCAGAGACGGACTGATTTCCAGATGGGGAGTATGCGATTTTGATGATTTTAAAATATGTAGCATGTTAATGTAACGTTACTAAGTGGTACATTTATTTCACATGCAATTTAGGTGGAGCCACTAGATTATTTTAAAACATTCATAAGAACAGATTTTAGCATTAGCAGTTATATTGAGTCCAGTCAATACTTTAGTAATATCATAAAGAATGATAACTGATAGAAAGATATAACGACCCGAGGGTTTCGTGATGGTTTTATCGTGAAAGATATTCACGATAAAAGGGTTCACGATAAAAATGAATGCCAGGGAATATATTCTCCTGAATTAAATTTTGTGTGCCGCAATAGCAACCGGTAGCTGTTATAATTATTGACATACCGCAGCTGTCGATTATTATCGGTTTTGGTTGACACTAATTTTGAACAAGTACAGCGACGAGCAGTTGAAAGTAAAGGATTTGTTTACCTCATGTAATTGTGGTTTTAAATGTTTTAAGTAATATGTAGATATTTACCTGTGAATTTATTAATTGATATGTCAAAAGTGACTTCCTGTTAAATTTATTTTCATTTCATATTTTTAAACCACGGTGAAGCTTACAGAAAAGACACGCAGTGTAAATTATTTCCCTACTGGGTGGTCTTCAAGTGCTATTGCCAATATTTTTGAAGTAGGCAAAAGTTTCTTATTTAAATTGAAAAGAATTGTTTTTCAAGGATTTAGCATACCATTCGGGGAGGAGTTGCAAGGAGACGCAATTTGATTCAAGATGAAGAAATAATAAATTGATTAAGAAGAAACTCCTTTTATACGGATGCACAGCTTGTCATGGTACGCAGTTTCCTGCTTCCTTATGGACAGCTAGGCGCAGAGTGATATAAGTAACTATGCAGCTGCTTTGGTTAAGGCCACTCTTTCCCAATAATTATGTTGGCAGAGAAGATTTCTGGTCTAATGTCATATTCTCCTACCAGAAAATATTCAAGTCATGCCACGATGGGTTACTTCGTGTGTGTGAATCAAGAAATTCGCGATACGAAGAACGATATACTAAACCAGTTAGTAAGTAGTAGCGGTCGTATTTCTGTTAATATGTGGGCTTGGATAAGCGCGCCCATCTAGGATTCTACTGGCGTATGGAAGGAATGCTAAATGGCGAACATTATATACATTCCTGCAAAACAATATGTCGGCATCGCTGCAGAAATTGTAGCCAATATCGCCTTCCAACAGGCACAATTTACCATTGCAGATTAGTACAGGACTGGTTCTTGGACACCAACATTCAAGTTTTGCCTTGGCCATCCAGAAGCATCGATTTCAGTCCAATTGTAAAAATTTGGGAAATATTGGTCAACGACATTTATGTCAGTATTTATCAAAACAACTTTTGTTGGCCGTTGAGAACGCTTGGGAAAATGTGGCTCTACTAAAAATGGCGACCGCTCTGGAACACGGTACCGTCCTAGTATAAACGGAACAGTGTATTTACGTAACGCTTTGAGAACTGTTACACAACAGCTACGATGCCTGTTTGTACTTTTGAAGGCACATTTTGAAGAAATGCTCTTTAAATTTATAGCACATTATGGGATCACGTCTGTCGTCACTCTAATACGACGGACATAAGCGGGCCACAATATTGGTTCATACAAAGGTTAGTATAAAGAGAGTTTTGTTAGAAAACTTAACAAGTCTCCAACAAAAAGCCAACACTTTTTGCACCGGTAGGACTTGTGTTACAGGCCCCAAGTTTGCCGGCTTTTGGAAAAATTCTTTAATTTGTAAGTTCACTGTTTTTATTATATTATTAAATACGGTATAAGTGAAGTTTTTATTCTCCCACATTTTTATGTACATTTTTAATAGACATATATATTGTAGTAGGACGCTACAGACATATATTATGAATCATTTTTTAGTAAAATTATTTGGAGCATTAAATAATAATTCGGTTTAAATTTTAAATAAACGTATTTGGAAGGTGTCGCTTAATTCACCTATTTCATGATATATTCGCCACTATTTGCCTCTCTATTTAAAGAATCTAATATGCATGGACCGCTGGCGCGAATATTTACTCGTATCTAGATAAAAATAAAAATATTTTAATGATAATAATTAAAATGTTATGCTCCACATATTTCATGTTTGAAATTCTGTATCCACAAGTTGGAGTGATAGTAAGCTGGTGGTTGTACTCTAAGGGGAGAGATCCCTAGTGTGCTTACTGTCTCTGCTGCTGTTTACTTTTAAAGTTATGGTGGGGAATGTCGTTTTCATGCCTAGTTATATGCCTCAGGCCACCTCTTTCTCATATGTATGGCATTTTCTTAAAAGCTTCGGGTAATGTAATATAAAGCATTGGGGTTATGACACATGTTAATTAAGAAATTTTTAAAACCGGGTGAAAAGAATTTAATAATAGAAAACACAATTTTTCCAAAACAGAAATACTCCTATACCCACCTCCACAACATCATTGTAATCTTCTAATTTCTTTGCTATCTTTATACATTTTTGGAGGGTTTATCTTGGGATAGTAGCAATAAAATGACTTATATTATATTTTGACGTTTCGGTCCCTATTTTTGCCTATGTCAAATATGTCATAAATAAAATACTCTTTTGAAAAAGGCCCAAAAAAGGTACCGAAACGTCAAGTAATATAATCAGTCGTTTTATTGCTACTATCCCAAGGTAAACCCTCAAAAAAAAAGCAAGCAATTTCTGTATCACTCTTTATTTAAATGCTTCAGAAATCTATTGTATATATGTAATTCAATATATTCTAGCATATAGCTAGGAAAAGTAGTTGTTTTAACAGATTCTACAAGATTTTAGGCATTTTAAAGTTTAACAGACTAACAGAGCCTTATAGGACCGACCACTGTAGAAAGAGAGTACCTACATGTTAAATAATGGTGAGAGAGGTAATGAGCTAGCCAGGTAATAAAAATAGTAAAGGTTTAAGTGCAGTACAACAATAAAAAAATATACATATTACATAAATATTTGGCATTCAACATAAGTTTTAAATAAAAATAAATACAAAATCTAAAAAATCGAAATTAAAAAATTCACTATATACATACATATATATATATATATATATATATATATATATATATATATATATATATATATATATATATATATATATATATATATATATATATATATATATATATATATATATATATATATATATATATATATATATATATATATATATATATATATATATATATGTTATATTGCTTGCCGCAATAATAACTTTTTAAAAAAACTTTATTTGGATTACATGAAATGAAAAATGTGAGTGAGTTTAATTTTGAGGTTTACTACACTGGTAGTTCTACACTTGACGTAGAGTCATACTACACTGAATACAATTTGCTTTGAAATGTTCTTTTATAAACTATATAATGCAAGTTCAGCATGCAGGTAGGCAAGCGACAGCTTGGTCAACGGCTAGTCTGCATTATGTGCTGATAAGCGAAATATAATGCCATGAGAAAGGATGTGTCATATAATATGCACTGATATGGAAATCTTATCTGAGTAACGCTAAATAATAAAATGTAAGTTATTATAAGCTGCTATGAGTTTCATATAACAACTCCCTTCTTATAAAAAAAGTTGATGTTATACATCGACTTTTAAATTCAAGTTACATAATACGAAATATTGAAATAATAAAACTAGATAAAATACAGATAAAGAATATTTAAATTATATAATATAAATTGATTAAAATAAGTTCTTTTCAAAAATGACACTGAGATGCACTAGTTTTTCTGTTCACTTCGATGCACTCTTCATCGATTTCATCTTCGCGGTGTATGGGTGGTCTTCTCCTTGGAAGTAGCCTGGTGAGGACACTAAATCTGCGATTTGGTGGAGGTGGAGATGATCCAGATGCTACAATGGATAGTCTTCTTCTTCGTCGGCATTTGCAGGATACATATAAAATTATAATGCAAATAATAAGCGTAATAGTTGGATAAACCACGAATAGTGTTTTTCGATGAAGGGTTGGTTAATTATGTCATCTAAGTCTCTGGAATATTGGTCGAGTTTATGTTTCGCAATTTCCAATTCTTCCACGTTGAGGTTGTTAAGTTTTAGTGGTTTAAGCTCTGGCAACTTTAGTTTGTCTGGCATTTTGCTGCAACAGTCGAATGGAATTAAGACTGGATGAGGGTTGTAATTTGTTTCCAAATACTCTTTGGTGCTTGCTTGGACCTTAGTGATCCCAATAAAGGCACTGCAGCCAGATTGTAATTTCAGGATTGAGTTTTTGTAAATAAGTTCTGTTACTGAACTTTTCTTGGGACAGCTTATCGTGATGTGTAGAGGTTCAGAGATGATGGTTAACCACATATTAGCTTCAAGCTCTTGGACATTATAGCCTTTACTTAATATCAGTTAAGTAATACAGTTTTCTGGTATCCTTTGTAGATTTTTAAATAAGCGTGCTTCACAGGTAGTGTCGTTATCAATTGGGTATGCAAATAAGTTTGAACATAATTTTGTGTCATAATTTAGTGGTTTGCAAATACTTGGATCAGGAACGGGTACATACATCAAAGAATCATCGTCTTTCGCGATATATTTATTTGTGATAGGTAAAATGTGATGTAAACCAGTTCTATTATCCAAAACAACATAGGAATGGGATACAAATGATAGAGGGTGTACGTTTGTTGTTCTACCAGGGGTATTCTTAAAACAAATACTAAATCTGAATTGAATTGAAATGCTTCATTTCATAATAGTTCTATTATGTCTAGATACTGAGCAATGTTTGAAAATCTGACAGGTAAAGGTAAATTATTCCTATGTAAATTTTGAGAAATTTCCTGTAATGAGGTAATTAGATCTCCTGGGGTAATAATAGAAGTATGGATTATTTTTAAACGTGCAAATGTCACAGAGTTTAAAATGTCATTTAAGTTATCTTCAATGTACAAGTAACTTTCCATGAGTTGTTCACAAATTCCTAAAAATTTTAATTTCATGTAAATAGAATCAGTTTTATCATTTATACTGATAATAGAGTTTTCTATTTCTTTAATGTCTCTATTGAATGTTTCTTCGTCAACACGCAACCTTTGGATAGTGGCGTTAACATTTTTGATGACCGAAGTTGTGACTGAAATTTGATTTTTAATTAAATTTTCTAGTTGATGTTCATCATTGTTCAATTTATTTATACAGTTAGAGTACTATTCTCCATCTGATGCGTCAAGATTACCAGTAAGTGATTTAAATACAGAACCTATACCATTAATGAGTCCGCGTTTATAACGTTTGGTGTCATAAAAGACTTCGTTAAATTTGGATCCAATGGAGGTTGAAATTTGGTTTAAAAGGCTGATATGATATTTTACTTCTGTTTGAAAAACGTTGAAATTATGGATAGCGGGATCAAACATGTTTAGGATTTGAGATAGGATCTTGTCATTGTTGTCAAATGCTAATTTGATGGATGTTATGTTTTTATGTACCAAAAGTGTCCATTTGTCGTGAGTAATGTCAATCTTAGTGTCTTCGTGATAGTATACTCCTACGGTGTTATTAATTGGGATTATCGTGTATTGTGAAGCTACTGTTCCGATCAGCAGAAGAAACATGAAGCTGCACGTGGGCTTGAGCTTGTAGATACTTCTGCTTCAAGAGATTAGGATCTGCTACCACGGTAAGGGAATCGTCCTTGTTCTCGAAGTCTGGCTCGTCTAGTTAGGCACCACGAAGATGTTCTCCTTGTTCTAGAGAGTTGCACTTCCAGTTAGGCACCTTGTTCCGGGGTGTTTAACAGATCCTACCGACTGCGCCAATTTAGTTATATTGCTTGCCGCAATAATAACTTTTTAAAAAAACTTTCTTTGGATTACATGAAATGAAAAATGTGAAAAAGTGAGTTTAATTTTGATGTTTACTACACTGGCAGTTCTACACTTAGAGTCATACTTCATAGACGTAGAGTCATACTACACTGAATACAATTTGCTTTGAAATGTTCTTTTATAAACTATATAATGCAAGTTCAGCATGCAGGTAGGCAAGCGACAGCTTGGTCAACGGCTAGTCTGCATTATGTGCTGATAAGCGAAATATAATGCCATGAGAAAGGATGTGTCATATAATATGCACTGAAATGGAAATCTTATCTGAGTAACGCTAAATAATAAAATGTTATTATTTAGCGTTATTATAAGCTGCTATGAGTTTCATATAACATATGTATATATATATATATATATATATATATATATATATATATATATATATATATATATATATATATATATATATATATATATATATATATATATATATATATATATATATATATATATATATATATATATATATATATATATTAAATTGACAATATAATATACCAACGTAACTGGAGAGTAATTATTCAATTTCGTAAGGTAATCGAATTTATATTGGAAAACTTGACGCTCTAAATTTTTACTTACCACGCTATAGATACTTAACTTAGTCACGAATGTTCAATTCGAGCGGGTATGAACCTCGATATAATATTCCATAATCCGGGTAGTTCCGGGTAATAAGTTCTCAATTTTGAACTTATTTAAACTTGAAAATTTACGTATAATGAATTAACTGCAATTTCTAGAATTTTCTTATAAGCACCCGACTGGATTTATTGAGAATTTATTACTCTCCTTCATTTCCAAGGAGACTTTAGCTAAAAGGAAAGTTGCACTTATATATAGCACTTAAATTTACTGTATTATTAGAAAACCACCAGCGCAGCCACCATATTTTGAACAGATAAGTATTTCAATAGTTCCTCAAAACTGGGTTAATTACCCCCTAGTTGATTGCACAAGGATGTCGACTTGTTTATGTCAAAATATGAAGTGTTTAAAAATAATAATTATTGTTCAGATGATAATTTTAAATAAAGCGCAAACATTGGGAAAGGAGGAAAATGCAGACAAGAAATAATATGCTTTAATGAGCAGATTTAAAAATACGACAGAACGTGTCGAGTTGTCCCGAAACGTTATAGCTTTAATAGCAGTTGCTGACACATATCCTAAAGTTTTCCATATCTACCTACTGAAACTACCAACTCCACTAAATAATATTAAAAGTTATGTAAATTCAAGCTTTAATAATAATTGTAGAATCATGTCAGGCAAGTGTCATGTCCAAAGCAATTATGCACTTTTATAAAATTTCATGACATTTAAATATTTTTCGTTTAATAAATCCAACGATTTTTTCTCACAATTTTGCACTAGTAATATGTCCCAAGTGTTTGAATCATTACCAAAAAAATTTCCGAAATCACGAATATTTTGTAAATGGTTTTTAATTGCACATCGGTTGTTGCTCAATATCTCCTAAAGTGGGACTTGATGAAAAGGTTTCATTCTACCCTTGTATCTCGTCAAATTTTGGGAAAAGTTCTCAACGCAGAAAGTCGAAAATAAATAATAATTTGTAAATAAATTTCCCGAAATAGTTTTGAGGTCAACAAACATTAATAATTATATAGGTACTATCAAACAAATTGTAAGTAAATTTTGCATGTATACTCGCATGTATACTCGCATGTATAAATTTGTAATTTTATAATGTTTATTTCGAAGTTAAATATTTGGAAATATTGTTTCGTTTTTACAGAACGGTAAACTATTTATTTATTTTGATATGTATATGTCATCACAATTTCTTCTTTAATCGGGATATCAATTGCATTTAATCATTGACATAGTACTAATCAAAAGTCCATTATTCCACCGTGTTATGGATATTTCAAAAGGAGTGGACCTCTTCGTCATTATTGTTATTGCCGAATGAGTTTTGTTTACCTGCTCAGGGAATTACTGAGGATTTTTCAAAACCAGGATCGTCGAAATAAAGGAAATTATAATGTCGCAGGTTAGTTTTTGTTCCATGTAATATTAATTATTACTGTTAATGTGAGATTATTATATTTAATTATATTGCAATTACATCTCCTAAAAAAAATAATTGCCAAAATATTTTTTTTCGAAATTTTGAATTCATGCCATTGATTTGAGAGAATAACTACACTTGAGTGCAAAACAATCGACTCACTACTTGCACACGCATTTCCGTCTCCTGCTACAGTCTAAAAAAAAAGGAAAATAAAAACATTAGACATGCAAGTACTACCTTTGTCATTGAACTTTAAAAAACTGTGCATTAATCGGATGATGCGTTCACCAAATATATAACACGAACGGGGTGTTACGATTATTGCAAATGCCAAACCGCGCGCCCAGCGACTGCGATGGGCCTACAGTACGCTTCCAATTCGGTAATTCGTCTCAGTCGCTTATGCAAATTTGACATATGGGTATATGCTCGAGTGTTGATGCAAAAAATGGATACCACAGCCGCCGAAGCAGTTCAAGTAGTGGCATTGTTGAGAGAGGGCCTTAGTCAGAGGGCCGTGGCAAATCGACTAAATTTGAGTCAATCAGCCCTGTCAAGAGTGTATCGTCGGTACCGGGATACTGGTGGCTACGTCCGCAGGGAAGGAGGCGGCCGTAGGCGAGTCACAACAGAACGAGACAACCGATTTATCGTCTCAAAATCCCTTAGAAATCGACATCTGACTAGCGTTGACCTCAAACAACAACTGACGGAGGTCAGAGGTGTGGTCGTCAGCGCTTGGACAGTTAGAAGAAGACTGAAGGCAGCCAACCTGACCCCCAAAAGGTCAGCTACAGATCCCAAGCTGACGGCAGTCCAAAAGCAACGACGACTGGAATTTGCACGCGAACATCTCGATTGGGACCTCGGTCAATGTAGTCAGATATTATTTACCGACGAGTCCAGAATGTGCCTACACGGCAACGATAGAAGACGTCGAGTCTATAGAAGGCCAGGAGAGCGATTTGCTCAATGCTGTATTCAAGAAACTGTCGCATATGGAGGTGGCTCATGCATGTTCTGGGCGGGCTCCATGCACGGAAAAACCGAGTTAATTTACGGGCCCGGTGGAGGACGCGGAGGAGGTTTAACAGCGGACCGCTACATCAGGTACATTCTGGATGAACATGTTGTTCCCTATGCGGGGTTTGTTGGTGAGGACTTCATGCTAATACACGATTATGCGCGATGCCACACCGCGCGAGTGACCACTACCTACCTGGCAGACGTCGGTATACCGAAAATGGACTGGCCTCAAAAGAGCCCCGACTTAAATCCAATCGAGCATGTATGGGATGAGCTCAAACGAACAGTCCGAGCCAGAAATCCTGCACCAGAAAGCATGATAGAACTGAGAGCTGCGCTAATTGCAGAGTGGGAAGCAATACCTCAAGAACGCATAATAAAAGTTATCAGATCCGTGCGTAATCGCTTGGAAAGTGTAATTAGGAGTAGGGGTATGCCATGTATTAAAATAATCATTAAATTAATTTTAACTGAGGGTTTCGTTTCTTTTTCGTTGCAAAATCACCATTTCCCTTGAAATAATTTGTATTCCACATGTTCTTAGGTCTATAACTTTGTCAGAACAGGTCCGATTCTAGTCAAAGTGATATCATTTTAAACCTCGGTTTTTAAGCTTTCAGATAGTATATTAAACTTTACTTGTAATGCCATCGGAGTATGCCATCGGATAGATATTCTCTTAAATCTCGAGCATGTAGCTGAGTCGATTGTTTTGCACCCAAGTGTAGTTCTACGGGCATCCATCTGACCTCAAATTAAAGCTAAATAAATTTACGATGACATTCCTCGTGGGATGAGTACTTCTCCCGATATTTGGTAATATATACCTAGATATCATGAAAACGAAACTTTCACCTTTTGGAAAAAATGACAATTTTTGAGGAGCTGTATCTTGGAAAGTTCTGAAAGTACGAAGCGCAGTGGGCTTAAAATATTGTAAATTGAATGTACTTAAAAAGGAGAGAAGAACTTTTTTGGAGGACGCATACTTAGGAGATATTAAGAAGAAACTAAAACAAGCGCACAATTTTCGTTGTTTTTTGGGCATTACGCAACTCGCACAGGCCTTTTAAAGCTGCAAACCTCGTTACTTACTACTTAAAAAATTAGAAACATTACCTTTTGTAAGGTTGGACATATAAAGTGACTGGTATATTATTTATTGTAGACATTAATTATAAATTCTCGTTAATTTGTTAAATTAATTCGACGTAAATAACTAAAGTACAACACAAAATGCGACGTCAATAATGAAGTTATTAAAGTCAAAATAACAACAATGAACCAACGCGGTAAACGTGGTTAGAATGGCTTCGATTGTTATGGTTCGACTAATATGGGCATTCAATAATTTTTAATTTCAATTTATGAAAAGGTAAAATATCCGAATAAATCAGGAATCGAGAGTAACACCACAAGTAATATCTAGCAATATTTATTACTTAGGTCTTACCACATTAATTTATCAGTTTAATTCCATATTTTGCTCGAAATCCCTTTCAGCACTTAAGTTGAGATAAGGAGACATTCCTTTGAATCCATTTATTTCAGATTTCGTCGCCATCACTGTTTCAGCAATTAACAAAGAGAGAGTCACGCAGTTCATTTAAACTTGAAATATATACTATATATTATACAAATAATCAACGGGGCTCTGTCCTCAACAGATGAGTTTGGAATTTAGTATTCATTCCGATTCCAGAAATATTTCACGACAATGGAATAGAATTATGACTTAAACAATAGCAATATCTTAAAATTATACTGAGGATTCGGAAAACTGTTTTAGAGAGCAGGGAGGGACAAAGCAAATGGAAACAGATTAATATTTCTAGAAATACAGCAAATTAATGATCATATTTATATTATAATAATACTGTTAGGGAGAGAATCGATTTTGTTGGCGAACACAACGTGTAATGAATTTGTTGTCAAAATATTGCATTAAAAAAATATATTTCGTTATATACTACATTCCATTATGTGGTGTAATAAAGAAGTTACAGTCAATTTAAATAATTCGTCTTTCAATATACTCTACCTACCCAACAAATATTATTTAATGAAATCTGCATATTGAGACAATATTAATATACTTAATTTTTAATTCCACCATTGTCTAATTTTATGTAACATCAAAAAACCCACCATTTGCATTATCGAAACTTTCCTATAGTTACAAATAAATATTCAGATACAAATTTCCCACAGGATTCCAACTAAAGTAAAATGAAGTTTTGACACTTCTACGGGAAGTTCCATCATATCTTTGCGTTTGTCTCCTTTTAGACGTCCGAGTACCTATCGGCATTTTAAGCAATAAAAAGGAAGTTGTCTATAAAATATTTAAGTTATCGATTTCATCTAACTGGATAGCATACTGCCGATAAGCATACATATATCTGGGTTTCGACACGAACAGGTGACATTATGAATTCCCTGTAGTAGATAAATTGATAAAAGGAGAGGCAATACACTTTATTATGGAAGTTTCCATACATTTTATTGTGAGTTTTAGGTAATAGTCCATATAGCTCTTTAATAGATTAGGAAATTAGGGGAAGAAGTGGGAAACGTTTACAAATAAAAGATAACAATAGGAGACATAAATATGTACACAAATAGGTATGTACACCAAACAGGATCACTAAAAATATATTATAGTTCTTGGATAAAAAATTCACAGATCTCGCAATCCTTGCAACCATGGAAGGTGTTGAAATCAAACAGCATATAAGTAAAATAATATAATTCGAACATAATTTGGTATGGTTAAATGGTTTATTATATCAAAAATTCACATATCTTGCATCTTACGCAAGCATCTCAGGCGTATTTAAAATACCAGACAGAACTGGTAAAAATTTCTCAATTGAATTGAATAAAAATAAAACGAAGTTGTGTTACGATTTTTTGTTAATTTGACCCTGAAGGTCTTGCCGTTTTAAACGGGTTATATTGCATGTGATATTCAGTCAGGTTTGCGATTCCTTAGCCGTGCATATAACAAATGTGTTTTCGATTAGTAAGTTGATCGCGCCATGAGCCGAGAACGTTGATGCCGTTGCGATGAATTTGCCCCGTCTTATTTTTGAAAACCATTTGCCGCAGGGATATGTTCTAAGTGACCATTATCCAGTTACGCAAACAGGCAGAAATCCACACCGGTGGATAACAGAATACCGCCGTGTGAATATATATTATATCGACAAGATTGTGACTATCTCATAGAAGTGAGATCGGCGTTTAAGCAGCATTGTCCATCAGGAAGTGAGATTTCACAAGTGTTGCTGTCTGATATTTGGGAATATCGGTAATTTATAAAAATACAAATTTTGGTGAACTGTAGATGCCAAAAAATTCCGAGGCGAAGAAGAAGACTGTTCGCAATCGACTCTTTGCGGCATTGCCAATTCTCCATTTCGTTCAATGGGGCATTTGCAAGAGAAGCCGCCTGTACCAGCCTGTCACGCTCTTAAGAAGTATGATATCCAATGTCCTATAATAAAAAGAATTTGAGGTTTTCGTTTACAAATAAAACAGTAAAAAAATTGTCAATCGACTCAGCTAATTAACTCATATTAGCTGTGATTAAAGTTTTTGTTTGCCTAAAGATAGTGATGGCTTTGTCAAAAATTGTGTTGTCTATATACAGGGTGGTTAAGAATTACAAAATCTTAAAATTTGGTAAGAGTAAACTTTGTGATTTTTGATCACCCCGTATAAAAACATAATTGTGGCAAAATCATCAATAGTTTTTTATACGTGGTGATCAAAAAGTACAAACTTTACTCTTACAGAATTTTAAGATTTTGTCATTTTTGGCCACTCTATATAATAAACATAATTTTTGTCGGCATTACTTTAGGCAAGCAAAAACTTTTATAAATAATAGCGTTTTCCCGGAAATTAAACATTTTTTGAGATTTCATAATTCGTGACCACTCCGTATAATAAACATAATTTTTGTCGTCATTACTTTAGGCAAGCAGAAGCTTTTATAAATAATAGCATTTTCCCGAAAACTAAAATTTTTTTGAGATTTTGTAATTTGTGACGAATGTAATGTAATTTTATGGTAATTCATTATTTCTTTGTAATTTTGTGTACTTTCTGAGTCTTAATACAACACATGTGCATGCGCACATATTGCATATGCGCAAATAAACCAAGCCGAGGCCGGCACTGTTTTTGATGAACTTCTTAGAGATGTATCACTATATCGGACTTTATTTGTATGTATGTATGTATATGGGTCGGAGTGTAGTGGTGTTTTACTTCCACTACAGCACTTACGCCTAAATAGGCCCTTTGTGCATTTCTCCTCTTTACTTGAGTACTTTTCTTCAAACCATCCCATTTATTACGGGTGGCTTGGTGGCAAAGTCTCTTTTTTATGTATGATAATATGGTTCTGAGTTACCGAAATTAATTACTCTGATCCTCATTACCACTTATCTGGGACCACGCGTCCGCGGCAGATGTGTTGAGTGTTTCCAGGCCTCCCAGGACATTATTTATAAATAATATTAATAACGATGCTAGATTAATGGTAGTCCATGCCAGGAATTTAAGTTTTCTGCAGATTTCAGGTCATACAAATAAAATTTTTCTTGGTAATTTGAATACTTTTTCGTAGCTACATTTTTTTTTGGTAATTATAGTATATTTTTGAGTAATTTCAACGTAATATAATATTTTCTCGTATTTTGTAGTAATTTTTTATACCTCTTCTGACTTGTGCACCTAATTTTGGAAGTTGCACTCCCCTCGGATTATAATATCACAATAATATTTAGTAATTATCAAGATTTTAATGTTGAAAAGTAATTAAATTTAAATTGATATCAGCTCAAACCTATAAAAAAGTAGCTACGCTGTAGTTGTCTCCGATTTATTGATAACTAGAATTATATACAAATTAGCAGCAGAGGTTCAGAAAATCGTTGGGTGAGAAATTGTATGTCACTCAACGAGAAAATTGATTTGATTATATTATGTTATGTAAATATTAGATTATATTACAGATTGCTAAAACTCTCAATGCACAGATGCACACTATTTAATTTCATAAATCCGCAACTCGCGTTAAACTTTGAAAGCCATTCAATCAACATAGGATTGATGACTTGGCTACGGGCGACTATGGCTCTGAGTCATTGCATCTATGTTCATCCGACGTTCATATACAACCTTGTATGGTGAGTCCGTTTGATATGGCAATTGCTTTCGCAAATGTGTCGTCCTATTTCGCCTAGTATTTATATACATGATAACTCAAATTAACAATTATTACAGGCGCATATATTTCTTTTAACTTTTCATAACCACTACAACAACTAACCTAACCTAAGTGAGAAAAGTACTGTAGGGAGTAGTCGAAAAATGCAGTCCAATAATTTTCTTTGCGGTTTTAGGTCAGGGGAATATTGTTCAATATGACTTTAGGTATTTAACGATAATTAAAATTTAACGTGTGGGCATAATAATATAATGAAACCATTGAAGGATTCGTTGAAAGTTCATTATACTATTGCTATTAATTCTTGATATATTTTTGTATGAATCGGGGTCTAGCTCTACCGAGAGCTCCAATAATCAGTACCACTAACTCAACAATATGGTCTAGATAGAGTCTGCGGAGTTCGAAGAGCAGATCTCGATATCTTGTCCGTTTTTCCTCCCCCTTCAAGATAATGTTGATCTCAACCGGGGCCGAGAACTCAATGACCAAATGTATTGATTTGGTGGTCCAGAAGGACTACGTCAGGCTTTTTAGCTCATATCAGCCAGACGTGATGGTGGGAAACGAATAATTCTAATATATGAGGCAGTTCTCATTATCCTCAATATTCCCCGGAGCGAAAGGAAGCACTGCTGTCTCGTCTATCCCATACGAGTACCTTACAAAAAATACAACTAGAAAAGTGGAAAATCGATCGAATTAATTACATAAGTGTCATAATCGTCCTGTAATGTTGTTATATTCAACGGTGTAATTACTTAATGCCGCCCTAAAAAAAATAATACGTTATTGCAATCCATAAGGACTCGTATAATTTTTGTCAACTTTGTGCTGATAAATGTAAAGGATCTACATTGAAAATGGTTTATTAATGGAAAAAACTGCTCCTAATGGCACCCAGGAGTGATATATTTAAATTAATGGTTCCGCGAATGTGTCAAAACTTTGTTATGCGTTGGACTTAATACACTAAGTCACCTATAAATGATATATATGTAATATATGAGACACGACCGTAATTCAGGTTGATGTTATTCAATACACAACAAACACATTTATTAAACACACTCCAAAAAAATATTTTTGTTCGTAGTCATATTATGGTACGTTACGTTTAAGGATAATATTTGATAGTATATATATAGAAATATATACCTATATACAGAGTAATCTCAAATAAAGGACATTTTTATGAGTACATTTTTATGAGAAACACAAGCAGAATTTTTTGTGATTAATATTTTTTGACAATGACAAATAAAAAAGTTTTCTCTCTTTTCAACCTCATCAGTGGACACACTGTATATTGTCACAATACCATAGGGAAAAGCTCCCTGATGCCTGTACTATAATAGTTCAGTTATAAACAGCAGGACTAATAGAAGTTTTAAGCGACACCTTTTTGGAACACTGAGCGATGGAACAAGTGGAGAATTGAAGAGACAAAATCATAAATGAATCATACGTAGTATTACTGGATATATATGCTACTTATATTTATATATGTATGAATATTGTTTCATTAAAATAAAATGTTCCAACAAAACTTTTTCCATTTACATAATTCTTTACAAGGTCTTTTCGCAAACAAAACAAAAGTTTGTTTTATCGGAGTTTTATTGAACTGAATTGAATTTTAGGATATTATTGCAGAACTTAGTTCTACAACTTAGTGGGATATAAAATGTGTTAGCTCTATTTGGGTGTATGAAAAAAATTTACGTAACCAATAACTAGTAGATATAATGTAGTATTTATTTTAAATTTCAGTTACAAAATATAAAACGTATACCTTCATAATATGTAATATAAAAATTGAGAAACTGTAATTATATTAATAGTACGGGAGGTAGTGTCACTTTTTGACAACTCATTTGTTCCAGTCTGAATGAATCACATGATCACGAAAATAGATACAGTTACCGAGTTGGGCAGTTGTAACGTTGTAAAACCAATTCTTCAGAGAGAGAGAGGAGAAATCTTCAGGTCGTTGTGTAATCTGTTCACGCAAAAGATACAGAAAAATAAGCAAAAGTTGAAGTCTGTGGAAATTTTGTCTGCCAAGAGCACAGCAAGTAAAAAATTGTTTTCTGTCAATGTAAAAGTTAGTTCATATTTTCATAATTCGTGCATTATAAGTTGCTATTTGTTGATTATATTTTTTATTGGAAATCATGGTAAAATAAATACTGTTTACAAACATTTATTACTTCTGTTTGATTTTACATCAATAATAAGGTATTTAACTTATTTTTGTAAAAATATATAAACATAAGCTGGCATACAGAAATACCTCACTTCAATTATTACTTCAAGGGGTTTAACGTCACTTAGTATTAGGAAGGTTAACAATATAGGTACTACTAATGGTCAAAAATTCATATTCGATTAAATGACTTGTTAAAAAGTTATAAGTGAAAGATAAATAATATGGTAAACATGTTTGAAATCACTTTATAAACTTGTATCTATATAAACATGTATCAAAAATACCTATTTATTTCAATTCAAAATACAGACCAAATGAACACTGTATGTTTATTTTCAAAATTATTTGTTTATTTTGAGTCAATCAAAAAGTGCTGCCACAAATGGTGTGTTCATCCTACGTTGAACGAGAAATCAGAAATCAATTAATTGTAGTTATGTTGCCAGGTATTATAATCAATTGAGGTAAATATTTTTACTGGCGCAAGATCATCACAAGAGATCGCGTTAGTCATTGTGTATATAATAGGGTATACAATAATTTAGGCTGAAAACGTTTACATTTGGGAATGAATGGAAACACCTTAAGTACGGTTATAAATTCCAGCAATAATATTCTACATTTCTGATGAGAATTTATTACCTACCGGTTGAAATAAAACATGCGAAACATTTGAAGATTAATAGCTATGTTGAACCGTTTGCATAGTTGTTCTATAGTCAAAAAGCCCTCTTTAAGTTAGAATAATTTGGTGGGGTAATGCATCAAAGCCGACATTTAAACCGAATTCATATCCCCGAGGAGAGTTTCTGAATAGCACCAATCCTGACCGGTTGCCTTATAACACGTCCCTTAAGACTACAACATAAAGTAGAAATGTATCGCAAATAAACTGCGAAAATATCGTTACAAGTTCTCTACAACTTTTCAATTGTGTGCACAATTTATTGATTTGTTTTTAGACTGTCCGTAAAGACGCACTGTTGATCATGTTTTTTACATTTTATCCTTCCTATCTATATTCTGCTTGTATATATTGTACTTGTATATATTATATTGTATTGTAATCCAAATACGATTTGAATGCGAATTTCAACATTCCTAGAATCTTCCAGACTCCCTGTAGATACAGGGGTAGTTAAAATGTTCTCATACCGCAAGCATTAAAAATAGGAGCAGGAGATGTTTCTTCATTATTTGAACACCTTGAGGATGGAGACTCCCCCAGATACGACGGTGTCATATTATCGGTTGCGGTGTTGCCAGATTGTGCTGATTATAATCATGTATAAGCATGTCGAAGAGTTCTCCAGACATCTACAGCGGTAGTCCAAATATTCTCACAACGTAAGTAGCAAAAATAGGACCAAGAGGCGTATCTTCATTATTTGAACACCTTGAGGGTGGAGACTCCCCTAGATATATGACGGTGCCATATTATCGGGTGCGGTGTTGCCAGATTGTGCTGATTATAAACAAAAATTATAATCGATTATACAATTTAATCCTTGATTTTAACACACAAAGTGATGCTATTTATGTTGCTATATTTTATGAATATTATTAAAATTTAAGCTTGATATATGATATTGGTATTAAGAAGCATTGATTTAAACTTGTTAGTTAACATATATTTATTAATCTATAATTAAAAAATAGGCTATATTAGTTCAAATAATGTCTTAAAATGCTATCCTATTCGGCCCTACGATATCTTATAACGGGAAAAAGGGATTAAATCCTTTATCAAATATTATATATTATCTATCTTGGTTTAGATGGCAACATACAAGTCTTGTGACGGTTTTTAACTTACTTATAGGTTTTGTAGTCCTATGAAATTATTTTTAGTAATTCCGCACTATCTCGCAGTCCTCACTGGTGGCGTTGGTAGAAGCTGATAAGGAATTCACTGTTTACTTTTCTCGGTGGATTACGTTGCACTTGTTGATTTCACTAATTCGTAGCACTTACACTTTGTTTTTAACAACATCTTAATCCTTGAGATTAAGGTGTTGTTATACGTTTTGTTCAACAATAGTAAAACGTTATGGTCATGATTTTAGAGCTGGGTCATCCGTAAACACGAAAACGTATGTAGTTTACTGAATATAAATATTCTCTAATGTTGAATATGAAAAACCGGGAAGAAAATTTTAAAAAATCATAAAATCAAAAGCTAAGCAACATATTATAAAAGAACCCCGAATATATCCACTGTTGGTGTATCAAAGTTGTAGTCTAGGGAAACACTTACCCCCACTTGGTTTGATAGAATCAAGCCACTATCTGGTTTGATACTACTACTTGGTTTGATACTATCACCCCATCAAATTCACCCCATCTATAGCTCTATGTTTTTATTAACAGTATTTTATTAAAAGGACACTATTTGGACAAACTAAAATGAATGCAATTATCGAATAAGAGAAAATAATACTAACCCCTATGGTAATTTTCGTTCATTCAACTGGCATAATCAGAATTTCAGAAAAACTAACCCCCCATGCAGAAAAACACTATTCAATGTTTAAGAGTTGATTTACCCCTTACTGAAACCGCTAACTACGACTTTTGCGAAACCTCTATAGAAGTACACTGTATGTACACTCACTGTACATACAACTTAGTAAGTTTGTTAGGGTTAGCCTTTAAATATTTTTTTTAATTATTAAAAAAAAGTTTTTTAAATAGTTATGTGCAATATTTGCAATTATATTTAAGTGATAGATTAGGGGAAATAATTTGAACTGTATGATTTGCTATCCTGTATTTTATATTCCTTATATGTTGCATTGATAAATAGGATAATTAATTAATTAATTAATTAATATTAAATCCTCAAATGATCAGTAAAGAATTTGTAACTAATCTTAAAAGAACATACGAGAATATGTAGATCCTTGTAAACTAGAGGTATCATTATGTGCGAAGAATACGGATAATGCAAATAAACAACGGGTAGCTTGCAGCAGATAGTCTTTATCAAATAGCCGCTATACCGATTCAACAAATCCCAACCGACTACTACCGTACATCCTGTATTTAGACAAGGACTGTGTTTACCGATGGTATATTTGCTTAACACACGGAAGGATTTGACATTTACATGTCTAACGCGTATACATAAATAGTTTAAAGAATAAATTAGTTCTGGTTAATCTAAAGGCTCATAAGTCTCTTTTGTAGTCTAGAGGAATAAAATAACTAGTAATTTATGCGATTCACATTTTTATGTGCTGTATAATTACAAGAACCTGAGAGAGGAGCTGTTAAACAGGAAAATGGGGTAATAAAAATGATGAAATGATACTTTATTCATTACTTTACACATCGCTCTTAACCTTTTCATATTTCGCTGAAATTCGCAATAGCTAGAGGTTTGCTATTAGTCCAGTCGCTGAAGGTTTTCCGCTTCGAGTTCTTTAACCTTTGACCGAGTGACGTGAAATTTGGTAAGTACTTGCATAAGGAGCAAAAGCGATATAGCGACGATATGCGCTTGTACCCTGTGGGTGTATGCCATTTATATAAGTCTCGATATAAGTGGAAATACTTTCACCCAAAATAACCCAGGAAATGGATAAAAGAACAAATTTCAAGTATTTAAGTAAAAAAGAGCCCTATATAATTATGTTCTATCTATGCTCTATAATGTTTTTAAGATAAATTGATATTTCTCGAGTTAATCGTCATTGAAAACTTAGATTTTTTGTGTTAAAAATGCATGTTTTTGGACGGTTTACCGCAAATAACTCGAAAACTTGCGTTCTATCAAAAAAGTTGTAAATGCTGCATAAATTAAGCCTATAAAAAACAACGAGTCGTTTTTTATGACTGTTCTAGGTCCAAAGTAAAGGGATGTTATGGCTCGTTGAAGGAGGCCTTTTTTTGCAGTAACTCAAATTTTTGACAGAAAAACGAGCAATAAAACCCAAGCGTTTCCCACAAGAATTGACTTTGACCATTATCCCTTTCCATAAGTTACTTTATTTTTATATTACTTATGTAATCCAAAAATTTGGCCGGTTTAGAATGCGCCTTTTCCGAAAAAAAAATATGATGACATATTTTTCGGATTTCTTACAAAAATACCTTTTTTTCAAAATAACTAACACTAAAAAATTAACAGAATTTTACTTGTCTTGCCTTTCAATCCGCAAACTCCTTTATTAAGACACCAACATCTATGTTTTCTGCAATTTCATTTTCGATTGATAAAGTTGCCAAGTTTGTCAATCTAGGTAGATATAATGTCGATCGCAGATATGTTTTTATCAGCTTCAACTTAGTAAAACTTCTCTCCCCACTAGCAAAGGTTACAGGTGTGGTGATTAATATGCGCAATGATATCTATATGTTTGGACAGTTCTTGTATATTGCGATCTTTAATAAAATTTAAGATGTAGACAGGAGTCTACATCATCATCATCTCGATCAGGCAAAAAAGAATTTATGCTTATGATTTCACCACACAACAAATATCCAACTATATCTGATATCGAACCGATGGTTAATTTTAATTGGAGATCACCACAGAGCTTGAGAAGGTCTGGTTTTTCAGGAATTTTTTTTTATATTGTATAAAAAAAACAAGATTTAGAGTATGCGTTTAACTGTTCAAATCTTTCATTGAATGAAATGGAGGGAGTGTTCAAAAGTCGGTTGAAAAATTCTACCTCGAATTTATCTTCTGAAGAAGTTATGGCTCATCGAGGGCAGTTTCACCAGCTTGACGTTTGGATTCACAGGGACGCTGTCGCCCCTTGAGGTGTGGCGCCCTGGACGGTCGCCCAATCGCGTCTTACCCTAACCGCCGCTACTGCCATCCCGACCCCTTCAACCCTTTACCTTTTGAATATCAAGGATTTGGACATGTTGAAATGTATATGATTTTGTAGCCCCTGAAATTACACTGAAAGTACATTGAATTAATATATATTTTTCTTTCAGATGAGTACAAGGGTTGTTCCGAATGGCTACAACAAAAAGAGAAATTTTATGAAAGTTAGAACAAATTCAGTTTTTATTCCGGTTAATAGACGGGATTTTTTTTTATAAAATCATGAAATTGATTCTATTAATAAATATTTATTACAGTATATTTTATATTAACCTAAGAAGCAACAACCTAATTATACCAATTTATCTCAACGCAAGTAATTGTCCAATTGTAAAACTAATTGAACAGAAAAATTGAATTTTTCTAATACATCCAGTTCCTTAATAAAATTTAACATGTTTGAAATCAATTACAATAAATCACATATGCTTCAAAATAGATATCTGTTTTCTAGTTATTCTAATTCGTTCGTAACATTGGTCTAGAGTAATGTTGGCATATTTAATCTCACCGAAAAACCGTAATTGCCTTTTCCAAATTCGACATCTGCATGTAGAAATATTTTTATACCAAAATATTATTTTATTTTTTTATTACAACTTTTACAGTCAAGACAAGTCAAGATAAGATAATTATCAAGAATATAAACAACATCAAATTATCTCTTTTTATAGTGAAATTCTTTTTATTTGTTGACAGTCTTATTTTTTTCAGGTTTATTTAAGAATTGCGCCAATTTTAGTTAACAAATTTAAATATTTATACTGAAATCTGTATACTTACATGCGTCTACTTTGATTATTATTACAAACAAAGAAGCTGAAATAAACTACTATTAATGGTAGCTTTGATAGCAGAGTTGCCACTGTAATTGACTATTCGCGGAGTATTAGCTCGAAAAGTAGTTATTTCTGATAGTCAATTTGTTTGTAATAATAATTGAAGATATAAGTCGATAGAGGTCTCATGTCACATTTTTTGAAAATAATACTTCTTGCAATTTTTGAACTTTGTTGGTATAGATCTAACCTCCCAATAATAATAAATCCTAGATTTGTAACGTTTCGAAGACATTTTTGATGAGAAATGTGCTAGAACTAAAATACCAAGGAAAGCTTTGACAAATCATATTTAACATCTTTAAATAGGTACCTTATGCAAATTCTGACAGTTCATAAAAATAGTTGCTAATTAACTAAGTGCCTTTTATTTAATAAAAAATATTGAGACTTGAAACAAAAATTTAAATAAAAATTCAAATTATGGGTATAGTATTTAAGATTTCAGGGGGGTCCTGGCTACGCCACTGGCAATAAATAAATAGCTACCTGTCTGTTACGATTTTGCAAATTAAGAGGAAGAAGAGTCGTAGAAGAGGATCCTGAAATTGAACATTTATTAATTTGGTCCGACTAATGTGGAGGACAAAATAAAAACTTTTATATGCTTTGCCTTTAACAATACTTAATACTAAAGTTTTTTAAAGTACTCGAGCATAAGTTTCCCGTGGTTGGACACAGCTTTCTAGATTCCGATAGAGATTCCGGACGCATCGCAGAGATTCATTAAATCCGCGAAAGAAAAAAGAGAAAAACAGATATTGCTCACAAAACAAAAAAAAACTAAAAACACATTTTTAGTTAAGTTTAAACAAAACACAATTAATAATTTCCTCATTGTATGAGGTTGTACTACATAAATATAATACATTAATACAGTAAACTCAAATTAAATTTCAGTTTACATAAAATTAAATTTGAGTTAAAAGCTACATGACTCTTTTATCCATCACGAAACTTATCACAGATTGAGTTTAATGTTTGTGCATAAAGGTGTTATGTACACAAAAATCTAGTTTCACAAAATCTTGTGATTTTTTTAATATTATGATAAACAAATAAAAATTACCTAATCTATTATCTACGTATTATCTATTTTTTGAGATATTACTCATTTAAATTAAAAGCAAAATAAAAAAGTTCCAATACAAAACGCGTTTTGTTAATTTACTCAACACTTTAGAATTGCGACATGACACCTTTATCCACTTATGTCTTCAATTAATGTATACGCGCGTATACAGATTTCAATATTAATATTTAAATTACTTAACTAAAATTGGCGAAATACCTAAATAAACTATTAAAAAGAAACAAATCTTCTGATAATTATAGCATATTCTAAAAATACAAAGGATAATATTGGTATCGTAAAACAATAATTAAAATAAATAATGTAAACTCACATAGCTTCAACGTTTGGACACCGGAAAAATGAAAGCCTTCCAGGCTTTGTTGTGCAACCATCTACTGAACAATATACAGTAGGCATGTTAATACAATGTAATATCGCTTCACGTTTTTGGTCTGCTCTGTACAAATCTCCACTAACTGTACACAGCGAGAACCTGACGCGTACGGGCGGTCTGCGAGGAAGAGGAAAGGAGAAGCGGCGCGCAACGCCCTTGCGATAACTGTTATTTTATTCTGTATTTTAGTCTGCAAACTTTGTCTTTACTAAATATATACCATCCTCAAGGCTGAAACGTCTGGAACTATAGAACTCAGTAGCAGCGTTTAATGATAGGTAAAGGATACGGATATTCAGGCGCGAATTCAATATTTAAAAAAAACTAGCAAAGGAACTTAGTCTATGTTTATCTACTTTTTAAATATAAGATGATGAACATCAGAGCAATTATGCATATACTTACGTAGATGACGACTTAATCTTCTAAGAATATTAAAAGGAACATCTGAAACATATAAATTTGATTATGAAAAGCTTAAGGTCGCGATTTTGTAGAGTGAGAATAGATGCATTTATTTTGGCTAATTGTATATAATTAAAACGCTACATAATATCTGATAATCAAATTAGTTTCAGGCATTAGCTATTATTATAGTGATCACAAGTATACAAGTGATAAATGAAGCAGTAGTTTCAGATGTGCTGGAACCCTTTGATGTTGGGAAGTCCTAACTTAATTTTTTGCATGTACCACGTGGCCGATTTGCGCATTCAAACATTAGGGGATCTAGGGCCCACGCGCAACGCGATATTTTAGGTACGTTCTTTATTTAATGTATCGCCTACATGAGTATGCATATTAATGAAAATATTGGAAATTCGAATTGCAAGAAGAAGCGAAATAAATATTGAGAGTTAATCTTATAATACTTAAATCCAGAAAATACAAACAAAGCAGCGCTCTTTACGCCTAATACGTCCCATACTTTGCCGCATGCGCATTTTGTCCTCTCGCAGGACCTAAGCGAGATGCTAACATTTGTTCTTAAATCCCCCAAGTAAAATTACTGCTAATCGCTTCTGCAATACTTGTGTAGTGTTAATTATAAGTTTTTTATCCTTAAATTTTCTTAACAGTCAGCGCCATGGTTTTGCAATGAAAATATGGATTTTTGTGTTAGTCACATTATTTTCATTGCAAAACCACAACACAGGCTTATGTTAACAGGATTATATTAAGAAAATTTTTGAAACAAAATCTCTCGCTAAAAATCCCAACCTTAAACGAAGTTAATATTATACACACAAAAATCTTAATTCTATTAAAGTGATGTAAAATATCTGCGATACAAAATCACTACAGAATGAACAAGCATAGATCAGGAACGATTAAAAGAAATTAGATACTTCTCAATACCTAAAAATATAAAAATGTTGAAAGGATTTTTAGGTATGTGAAATTATTACAAGACATTTGTGCCAATATTATCAGAAAAAGAACTTCGTATTATAGAACTACTACGAAAATAAGGGAAATGGATATTGGATGAAAGGAGAAGGAATATTTTATAAATATATTAATTAATAATTTGCAGGAAAGGACCATTATCAGTAAATAATCTGTATACAATACACTGCATATTTGGAAGAATTTTTTAAAACCTGTATCGACTTATGACAGATAGGTATGGGGATGTGCCAACCTACTAATTAAGACACCATCCAAAAATTCCAAAAAAAGTTACTCCGATGCATTGTGAATGCACTATGGTTGGTCAAAATTCAGACATGCACAGGAACCGCAAGATTAAGTAAGAGCAAGAAAGAAGAATTGGGTACTAGACAAAACTAGTTAGGACCTAAGATACATTGGGTGATATCTTCGTTTAAGAAATTACTTTAGCTCAGATAGGTTAAGATAAAATTGCTCCTAAAAGGTTAAAATAAATTCTCGTAATTAAAAATATTTGTGATTTAAAATATTAATTACCTCTTCGCAGACATCGTGGTTTCTATATTAGATGATGACAAATAGAAATATTTACTTGTTAGTCATAAATTTTACCAAAACTTGTTCTAAAGTTCTGAATTTTCTGTTAAGGGAAAACAATATTTTCAGAACCTCAACTGCTGTAACGATATTACACACGCTAAAATGAAACATTGTTTTGTTTAACCCGCAAGAATTCATATAAAATATTGCGAGTGCTCAAACATTTTAATCTTAAAGAAATTGTGAAAAAGCTAATAAAATAGGCAATAAATCAAGAGAACGTAAAGGAATATATGAATAAGTAAAATAAATTCTAATTTCCTGGATACGGATAAAATACAGCCGGAAATATTTTCTAACGCAGTTACATTTCAGCCCTAACAAATCATTGTTGCTATCCAACATGCTGTTAAAATTATTGCTCATAGTTACATTGCCCGGAAAGTTTTATAATAGATTGTTAACGATTTTTGCATGGTAGTTCTTGACTGCAGCGTATCGGACTCGCATTTTCTGGCTGAGGACCTACAATCGTTTTTGGGGATATCTTTTGTACACCTTATATGTACCATGTGTGCTGATGCGTGTCAGTTATTATTGACTTGGCACACTTGGGCGATACTTGTCTTATTACCAAGTGACCAGTTCTTTTCGAAAAGCATCTTCACGACTTTTACTTTATATGTAAACAACATTTTGATTTTGACAATTTGATATTCAGCGGTAAGAATTCGATCAAAATATCATGTAACCCAAGATTCAATCAAACATTGAGCATCTACAAATACCTACATTACATTCAAACTTGACAAAGTAATTACAAATTAAATGAAGCAAACGATAAACTTTATTTAAAGTAAAAATATTGTCAAAATGTAAATTTCAAATGACAGCTTATGTCATATGTAAAGCCCTCACAATGCAAAAAGATAATATCTTAAACAAATAGAGAAATATATAAATTCAAAAAGCATAGTAATGTAACAATAATATTAAGTATTTATAATAATTAAAATGTGATATATATATATATATATATATATATATATATATATATATATATATATATATATATATATATATATATATATATATATATATATATATATATATATATATTTTAAAAACAAAGTGCATAAATCATAACTTCTTGAGTGAATAAAATCTAGTGAACAAATAAACAGGAAACAAGTATGCATTTCCTGGTTACCAGGAAATAAAACAAGTGATAAAAATAATTTATTATTAAGCAACGAGTTGGTTTCAAGAAAGCACAGTGTAAATTGGGTTTCTACAGTTTTTTCATCGTAAAAAGGTAAATTAAATAAGAAAAAAGGATATATCTACTTATAAGAACGTCTACGATGACTTGGTACATGTGTAGCGAGCTCCAAAACACAAATAAAATCTTTGAAAACTTTAAAATAAACACGCACATATTTTACTGTGTGTACCATTTAATTTTAGGTTAGGAAATCTAAATAATTTAATAAAATTCCTGCAATTATTTCTTTCTTTAAACATATAGGAATCTACGATACACAATACACACAACCGTTTGAGGCTTAGATACGAACCATCATAGTCGTTAATAAGAAAATAGGTAGATAGAGCTATGTGTACTCTAGAATTTTATATATAAATTAATTAGGCAATATCTTTAAATATAAGTAATATACAACCAAAAATCTCAATTACTCCACAAATATGTATAATTGGTTGCATATCTAATACTATATAAATCTCTAATGGAAGGTAACTGATCTGTTTAATACTACTTTGATCCGAAAATACAATATAAAATTTGCATTCTTACTCATTCTAGAGCTTGATACCTCGTGACGAGATACCGTACTGAGGCGGTTATCCTGTAGTTTATTCCTTGCTGGATCCTACCTCAACACCCGCTATTAGAGGCTTCTTAATTATATCGAAAGGTTTACTTTTGCTTCTGACACTCATTACTATTACTTAATTTATAATCTACTATAATTTAAATATCAGTTGACTGTCACCAAGAATATCAAATTAAAATAGGCTCTCCCATGAAATTTCTCTCATGAGATTATCTGCTTCCTCAAGTGAAACACGAGTGGTAAACTTCATTTGCGTCGAATCCATATTTCTACGTTATTATATAAAATGTTGTATATGATCAATCTCGATGTTCCTTGATGTGTTGGATGCGTTTTTACCGTAGCACCAGTTTTAGCATTATATAAATAGGCTTGCTTTGATCCTCAACTACTATCGTGTGTACTTGTTACGTGATTGCTATCGCGGGGTCATTTTTGACCCCTATGTTTAAGAAACGTGGAATTATTATTAGATCAGATCTAATATAAGATCTTCCGCTGCTACACTCTCTTCCTCACTATCTAAGTAATGTCAAGCACGTACATCAAGCACGTATATACTATCATGGGGTCGTTATAGACCCCAAACACCACAAATTGTACAATATGCGCACACTTACGTCCTCCTTACTACCTCTCCACTAACATACAGACAACTGTGATTAGTTGGGACTACGATTTTATACGAAAAGTAAAAATGGTCGAATTTGACCCCGGAATTTGAATTTGAATGGTCGGATTTGTACTTTGTACATTTTTATTTCATTCGATCTACTACGACACCCTTGCTATGTTATACGTGCTCTAATAGTTAAGAATGTGTTTTTTCATCAGATAATTAATGTGCACATTATAGAGCTCTGCCCTGATATGATTGTAAATTATCTGGCTTTTGCTTAGTACCTTTAAGTATATCACGCATTACAACGTCAACCGATTATACCGGTTATGTCCAAACAAATTTGGGAAACAATCAATCACCAGTGATTGAATGTTTTATTTTCCACGATTGAAAGTTTTATTTTCCCGCGCCTATTACCTTCTCATTTCTGCCACATCAATGTGCTTGCCACATCAAGAGCATCTAAACATTTAACAATTGTATTTTTAATAATTGTAACTTTTGGCTGTTATCCTATAAATGTTAGTCTTGCTCCACTCGAAAGTAATATAATTCCGTCTTCGTAACAATGAATATTTAAATATAATTACCTTTAAGTAGATAAATCGTATATAATTTCTGAAGAGCTCTAGTAGATTTTTTAAAATCATTTTGTTTTCACTAATAATTGTGTATTGTTATATTTGCCTACTGTCAGCATATGATTGTCCACATATTATGTTTTATTCACCGCATCCTTCTTATAGGAGGGGTATTGAAAATAAAACCATGTCGATATTCTAAGAAATATTCGGAGATAAATGGGAAAGTTTGTTGGATCTAGCGAGCTAGCTATAGGGTAACTAATGAATATTAGGCGTTGCGTCATCATTAACGGAATTAATCACAGACAGTGCAATCGGCTACTATCTGCGTTGCATTCGCACTGTGTTTATGAAACCGTTGTAACGCGTACGTCGAAATAACTAGAACCCCGTCATTACCAGTGATGACGCAACGCATAACATTCATTAGTTACCCTATAAGTAAAGGGTAACTAATAGTCAAGAGACATTTTAAAAATTATGTTAATTGAGAACTTGGATATATTTGGGCTATATTCTATTTTTCTATGCTCTGAGGAGGTGTAGTAGATTTTAAAACTGTAATCACTAGCAATGGTTCATATGTGTTTTATTAACCGCGTCCTTTTCATCAAGTATCATCGCTAGTGAAATAAAACCCTGTCGATATTGTATACGTACATGAGAAACATTAGGAGCTATATTGGAAATTCTGTTGGATATAGCGAACTATTTGTGAAGAAACATTGTGAAAAATTATGTTATTTGGGAAGTTGGATATAGTTAGGCGCGTTTACACGGGGCGAGCTAGCGTGCAAGTTGAGAGAGTCAGTTACTGAGCTCATGTAAACATATCGTGCGAATTATCCGTCGTGTCAGTTGGCCAGTAACTGGGATGCCGAGCTACTTAAATATTTAGTTCTAATGTCCACTGACCCTTCCTCACCATGCAAACAGGCCAGCTACTGGCTTATGAAATACACATGATCAGTAGCTGACTAGACAGTAGCTCGCATGGACAGTAGAGAGGACTGATGTGCATGCTGCATTCTTGCTGGCAGAGCCTCACGAATTGTTATGTCTTAACGTTGAGTGATTGGACTTATTGGTTTTAAAAGTTCTTGAAACTGAGTAGGCGTTCAATCTTATCACAACTTCATCATATAGCTCTTTAATTATAGTACAAGATACTTCCAGATATCTCTTACTCAGCCAGTCTTAGACACTTTTCTTTTTCATTTCTTCACGCAGCATGTCAGTTAACTCATCACATAATATTTAAGAAAAATACTGTAAAATCTTAACGAATGCTAACTCTTCGTACCAGACATTTTTGAAAGGTTGTGTACTGGCAACTTGCAGCAAGTTATTAACATCGTGTACAGTATGTGCCAGTTCCAAGTTCCAAGTGCCAGGTGCCAGTGCCAAGTTCGCTTATATTTTATAGAAAGAATCTCATTATCATGAGAACCTGGATTCTCAGCAGACTGGAAGGCATGTAAAGATCGTAGTCTATCAACGAATTAATTTACACAAAATAATACAAATATTCTATGGGCTTTTAAGTATTATAGCTTTACTAGTCACACCAGATCCATTTGGAGGTGGTCCGATATGACACGGTTCTTCTTGTATGTGTTCACCGCTTATGCTATGCCTCGCCATTGATGTAATTACCGTTTAATCAACCAGTGGTTTATTATTATATTTGTAATATCTATATCCTTCAATTTGAGCTCGTAATTGGTCTCATGAACCTCATGAACCTATTTATTTAATTCAGCCAACGTGCTCATTCACAAAGTGCAATGCACAAGAAAAAGTTGCCAATTTCCACCAAGTTTAGCAATGATGCGGTAACGAGCTATCGGCTGAAAACTGTGGATGGAACATCGTTAACGACAGTCTGAAATCGAATACGACATCAGGTACTGGTTCCGGCTCCAGATTCTGTTCACAAATTCAATAAACTGTTTTTCGGTAACTGCAATAATGAACCAAGGGATACGGTTCATTATTGCGGTTATCTATGCGGTTGTAGAAAATACAAGCAGAAATGCACGACGGCCTGCAGTAATTTATCATGCCTCTATTAAACTGTCCAAATGGAAGAAATAACAGAAGAATTGACTGAATTTAACGGTGACGACAATAACAACGATGGCAACGCATCGACGATATCTGATAATAGTGAGTTAGAAGAGATTCAATCATTTTCTGATCCTGACACCGCGGTAACTAGGCAAGACAGACCTCCTGCAAAAAAAATTACGTGTTAGGTAAACTGGTGAAACCTACTGGGGTAACCACTTTCAAAAACGCGCTATATACTTGTAGCTCTCGGGTAGTGAGAACATCAGTACACGGAATTCGAAGCCAACGCTCCTGCTCGAAAACCATTAACTATATCGTAAAATTGAATATGAGCGTTCTTGTGGAGAATAAAGTACTTTTTAACTTTTATTTGAAACATTTTGTCAAAGGCGTACGTATTTTTGTGATATTCGCAAAACCCGTTTTTCTTTAATCTTTGACCCAATATGGCGGGAACTTGGCACACGGAATTAACGGGGACTTTTCTGTAATTATTCCTGATGCTAAAGTTAAGACGTTTGTGAAAAAAATCTGGCTTTAATTCTGTATATTTACTTTCTGTATATTTAATTTTAATTTCAAATATTTTCTAATTCTAATTTATTGTAGTATTAAGTTTAAAGTTACACTGTTGTTATCCTAAAGAAACATTCATATTTTCTATTTATTATATTTCTGCAATTTTTTTAAAAATTTTTATGTAATATGTTAATAATGTAAATGTTCGTAATCATAATTTTATATTATAACACACACAGACACGTGAGTATTTTGTTTATGAAGGCGAGTATTTACTCGCCTTCTTGAATATTTTGTATATTTATATTTGTGAATTTTTACATGGTGAATTAACGTTATTATTCTATTATACCTATTAGCTGTTACAATTTCACAAAAAAATTTTGTTCTGTTCGCAGAATTAATTCTGCAGTTATTAATTCTGTATTATAATTACTCGAAAATCGAAGATTATCACTAGAAGTAAGTCAAAATACTCCGGCGATTTACGTTAATAATCAATTATTTATTAGTATTTATATTGGATTATATTGGATGTATACTTCCATATTTGAATGGGATTTTGCTCACAATTTCATGGATATTTTTTTTTGCGCGGAACCCTAATTATTTTTCAAAATAAAAGCAGCCTAAGTTACTCCTTATAACATTAGCTATCTGTCAGATAAAGTCCCGTGAAAATCAGACCAGCCGTTTAGGAGATTAACCGGAAGAAACAGACAGATAGATAGAGACAAAAAAATTAAATATTGTTTTTTTGTTATAAGTTTAATTGTTTTGTTGTAATGACATTACAAACAATCACTTCAATGTTATTTATTTGTACAAATTATTATTATCTCCACCGAATTTCTTGCTTGTACTATTTTTTTCGAGGACATGTTGCCGATTTGTCCTGCACTATATTACAGACTATAATAATATTAATTAATGCATATATAATTTTATATTAATAATGTATATACAATATACCTACATATTGGTTTTCAACATATATTATAGAACATAAAGCTAAATGTAAATTAAACAAATTATAAGTAATAATTTATAGATAATATTTACCAATGCTGGTATAATGGAAATATAATTAGGTAAACTACTGTGATATATGTATGTAATAATTGTAATTATTTCATTGAGATAACTAATTATTGTATAACAGATTGGCTTTGGGAGTATTTGAAATGTTCTTAATGAACGGTATCCAATTAATAATAATCAATTTGTTTTGCGATGAGCAACATGAAAGTACAGTCATGAAAATAGCATTGAAATGAATGCCATTCAGTGTGGTAAAATAAATCCAGTCCCTATCCCGTGACAAAATAAAAGAAAAATCGTGGCTGCACGTTGAAAAGCGAACGAGTCGTATCAGAGTAACAACCGTACGTGACACAATGTAACTTTTGAAATAAAAGCGGAGTCAAACGGTTTCTTTCTATTTCACGGAGAACGCTAATATCGCCATCCTTGGTTAACTTTAAGCCAAACACCGCATACTTACCATATCTTCTTTCGTGTAGGCATTTCGCATTGTTGTGTATCATAACATATTTCTTACCCTGAAATATTTCGTAGATCCGCGTTGAATAAAATACGAAAAAGCCAGATTTGAAGTTTAATGGGTCAGTAACTTTGGTGTCATCCAGTCACAAAGGAACACTAAATTTCTAGATACCTGAGCAAACTAAAGTTCTTACGGCTTTTCAAATATTAAGAAAATTTTATAGGAACTTCAAATATACCTAAAATATCTTTATGACTATACCGGCAGATGTACCTAAATCAGGTGAAATTCTTTATTAATAGAGAATTCCGTTTGTTCTGCTCCGCCTTTATTATATTAGTTTAGTTTATTAATATTATTATTACAACCACGTTTCTTACAATCATGTCACATATGTTATATAACTAATAAAAAAAAGACACCTAAGACACCTTTTGTGTGTCCAGTAGACTTAAAATAGTATATTAGTGCTTATATAACACGAGTACATTTTATAATTATGTTATTATGTTTACATTTATGTAATCCCTTATACGAAATAAGTATTTTAGAAAATACAATTTGTAAATGGAATTCACAGATAGTTGAAATATTTCAAAATTAATAAATATTATAATTTTTTTAAGCTAACCATAATTTTGTATAAACATACATGTGTATTCACCGCGAAAGGTGATAGCAATTTTTATATCAATTACTTTTAGTACTAATTAATTATTACGTTGCAGGAAACTGTGGTAGGTACCAGTGTTTTTATTCTTCACGCAGTAGTAGAGTATAGGTACTGTTATATAATATATTTTTTATTTCCGATTTAAATTTAAAATTATTTATCTTTTTTATGTTTATTGGTAATGAGATATAGTTTTATACCATTTCTATATTTCTTTGACATGCAGTTTTGTTAATTTTTTATTCTGATATATCTCATCTATCGATTTGCTCTTGTCAGGTATTTGTGATCTACTTTAGAGACTGCTTTTTTCGTGAATATATAGAAGTTTAAGCATTGAAGGTTCTAAGATCTGTTGTAATTTTGAGGACAATTTGAGAACGGGTATGTCATTATCTTCTACATAATCAATATGACTATTCTTCTCTATGACTACGTCTACTCTATGAGTTGTACTGGTCAGTGTCAACATTGTTAGCAAATCCTCCTATATTGACATATCTTCAAATTCTAGTCTCGTGAATACAAGTACTTGGGCAGTATCAGCAACATCGGTGGACTCGTCGAATTATAGTGCAAAATTTGTTCAATCATTTATATCAGTAAGAATCTGGTTTTTAATGTTTCTTAACATTGATTCTACTTTTCGAGTATTACTGGGCCTAGACAAGGGTGTATCTTTTAAGATTATATCATCGTAATTTTTAAAGCCAGAAAATACGGTTTCAGCAACTGAAATGAACGCATCTTTGACTATAACACTGTCCTTTTTTGGGTTTCTTGAGTTTTATAAGTATATGAGCCACCTTAAAAGCTGCTGCACTGGCACACGTATTTTTCTATAAACTTTTAATTACCGGTGACCAAGTACCAAAATTCGTTTTTCAACATTACGTTACTCTATGATCGGAATATTCACAATATTCCTTTCCTCATAGTCTTCATTTTTAAACTTTTTGAATATATCTTTATTATTTTTATGAAAAATACTGGTATCGCTTAAATTTAAATAAACAAAATGGCTGCGGAGTAGCTGCACATTGCCCTATTGCACTATTAGACATAAAAAATAGAAGAATGAGAGAAAAGTAAAAAGAAAGTATAATGTTAGTAGAGATATTGCAATAATTTCTCATCCTAAATGTCTGGATTACGATTTCGGCAAAAAAACAGATGCGGGTAGGAAATTCTCTTAGAGTACGATTCACATTAAATAATTCCTTTAGGATTATTAGGGCACTCATTAAAAAGTTGGAACAGCGAAAGAGAAAGGCAATAATTGATTGTTGTTTTACCGATTTCTTCTGAAACGTAAAAGTTATAAGAAATGTTCTGGAAATAGAGGCATTAGAGTTATATATTTACGCCAATATTACGCTTTCTTTTGATAAAGCAATATGATAATGTGTTTATACATGCCATAGTGCAGCAGGAATGTAGCAAAGTAATCCTGCCAAAAAATATTAACCGGAATACGCCGGTATTAATATTATTATAATTAGGATATACATTTACCAACTCTATATTAATCAAACTCAATAAAATCATAAAATATTAAATATAATACTAAATAATGTAATATTTATTTAAAATAATTACTTCTATATTCTTTACGTCCTTTACATTGAAGCCTTATAGACCGGGAGGTAGTGGGAGGCAGTATGCCTTTTGGAGGGAATTATAATATGCATATTCTAATGATAAAAATGATAAATTAAAGAATAATCCCTGGGACTTCATGTTAGATACAATTTTTTGTTTGCATTTTAAGCGTTCCGATACTATTTTACTCAGGTTGCCATATGTTCCAAAACAAAGTTCAACTAAAATAGTATAGTTGCAAAGTCATTGGCGTACCGCTTGCGCGAGCCAAAATTGTTATTACGGTTAGGTGTGCTTGCTTTAAAAAATGATTTATCTATCTACCTCGCTGCGTCTCAGAGCGCTAGCAGATAGTGCACCACAGGTAGTTTGACCACGCACAAGCGCCTTTATCTGTCAAAAAGCATTTAGAAACATTTCTTGTCTATTTTTTTGTATATTTTAAAATCTATTTTCTTTTAAAAATAAACAGAAATTGAGGTTTCCTGAAAAACAATCGTTTTTGGCGCCATTTTTTCAAAATAGAGGTATTTCAAGTGAGATTTTTTGGTTGGCTGTGAAAAATTCAGATTCAGCGATCCAAAAAAACGTAAAGTTAGCCTATAAAACTAAATCCTCCTATTTATCCAGGTGAGCCCATTATTTAGCCTCTATTGTCTAGAGTATATAAATAGTGTTACAACAGAAAAAATTACATCCAATTATGGGTATGTTAGGCATATGTGTAATACAGCCTTATAACGACCAAGATCCTGTTAACGCGATCGTCGTCAAAATTATATCACCCTATATTTAATATTAAGTTATTTGAAAATTACTTCCTGATACATGGTGATAAACCGTGATAAAATATTGCATGACTGACTGAAAGGAATATTGTATTAGTCCACTTTTAGCCCAGTAAAATTGTGCAACAAATAAGGTAATCAAGCAGAATTAAGTATATTTACTATTTTTTTAGGGGGAAGATGTATGTATGTATGTATATGGGTCGGAGTGTAGTGGTTTTACTTCCATTAGAGCACTTAGCCTCTTCCTCCTAACGCCCGTTAGGAGGATGACATTTCAAGAAATGATAATTTATACTTATCATATTGATATTGATGAAATAAAAATTATTGTGAAAATCTTATAATACTGTTATGTGTTTTGTGTTATGAGTTTATTATTTACTCTGGTAATACAAAGGCATTCAGAAATTAGTGTCATTGTGTATTGGTAATAAATAGACGAATATTACGATAATTATGCACGTAGAGTTCCTTTATTTCTCGTAAAACATACTGAACACAATTGTTTCAATACGATTTTAATGCCAGTTTTAAGAGGTATGATTGCAGAAGTATCCCCTTAAAATTGATAGCAATATAATTTGTTGCAGCTATTTATGGATATACGAGTAGATGGAAATCTATTTTTTATAGGTAGATAAATTTGTATACATATTGACTGTTCTCGTTTGCATTAAAAAATACATTGCATTTTTAATTGTCTAGGTTATACTACTAGAATTAATACATTGACTCTATAGGCACTTATTATATTATATTATATTTTTGTCTATCATAATGTGCCGATAATATAACCAGTAAAATAGGAAATGTGGGACCAATTACCTAGCAAATGTGTTTTAGTATTCTTAATGGAAAATAGCATACCTTATTGAAAGAAAAATAACGCAATGTAGTTTTGTGGACAAATTTTCTCTACATAGAAGTACAATTTCTTACACTGTCAGGATTTATTCTTTCATCGTATCAATGCAAATATTAAATATGCATTTAAATGTATATTAAATATTATACGAATGAGTGGATATTAGAAAATTTGTTTGTGGACATTATTTTTCATCTGCGACAGAACTGTGTTTTTCTTCTTTGTTTTGGTTCATTTAAATGTCACAATCAAGACAGCACCATCATCTAAATCCCGAAATTCCTAAATATTTAGACGTTATAGCATTTCCAGTTTAGCCGCACAAACCAAAATCCGGCCCTATTAAGTTCTATCTTTTAAGGCGATCACGTGATATAGTCAATCTTAAATTTTGGAAATAAATATACCATAATCATAATGGCACGACACAAATCCGACCAACAGAGTTCTCTGTTTTATTGTAAATATCAGTGCACAAATACCATAAAATCAATGTGATTCAATGTGATCAACTATACACGCTTAATTTCTTATCTTATTATTAAGATATCGAAACATACTTCTAGAAAGCTCTTACAAAATCCCGGAAAAATTCCCGGGATTCCGGGATTTTTCCCTGTATGCCCTAGTCTGGTTGGACTAAATCGTCGTAGGACTAAAACATTTCCTACACCCTCCTATTTGCGCAATTCGTTTGCATCGTCAGCAGTGCCCAACGTGGCGTAAGACCAGGTCTCAGAGACCAATTTTCACGTACTTTGCGATCGCGCAATTCGTTTGCACCGTTCAGGAGGATCCGTTACGGAGAATGCTCACCCTTGTCATAGAAATCGCGTTATTTAGTATTGTCAGTACTCCAGAAACAAAAGCCTGATGTCCCCAGCACTTCGCTAGTTTTCTCCTATATCATTATGTTATTAATATTGTTTCCCACGCATGTTAAAACCCATGCTCAAAATTCGCCATTTTGGATCCTAATAATATTCATCCCATTTAGTAATCATCGGTCACTACTACTGACATTATGCGTGATTTTCATCCGCAATGCTTCAAGTTCTCCAGCTTTCTTTGCATAAACTAACTGGCTGTATGCAGACTAAATAACCTGTATATATGTATATATCTGTATATTTAATGGTCAGAGATTAAGATATTAAGGAATAGTAAACATGTTGAAACCATAACCAATGTACTACTATAGATAGGACATCATTTCTATGAAACATGTGGCCCCTATAGTGCAATATGTAGGGAAAAGTGGTATTTTGCAATTCTCAGCACCATAAACCCGTACCACAGCTAGAAAGAGAGTCGCGATTCAAATATATAATATAATAGTGAAATCAAAACCCTTGTAAAATATGTCGTGTTTTATTTTTTAATAAGGCTGTTTCTACTCGTAATCCACGTAGATAATCCTTGAAGTTTAAATTAAGTAGAAGATAAGCAGATACCTCGTTGAAATTTTAATTAATTTCATATGCACGTATACTATGACCTGTGTATTTTGTAATTCATAATAAATTGGTTTCCCACTAATTCCATTTTCCGGACATGTTTCCTAATAAGAAAATTGAGAGATAATCTACGATTTTATGGTGTAAATTCCTAGCTCAAGAGTTTTGCTTATCCTCAATAACTAATGTAAAAAATGACAAACTAGTAATACGCACCACCCGAAGATGAATCGGTATATCAGCTTCGTTTAGGTTTATATAAATAAATGAGTGGAAAAATTTTACGGAACAAAGCAAGACAACTACAATTACTTTTTTTTTGTTATATTTAAATGATAAAGTTCAGAAAATTTCTCTACCTCGATGAATCGGGCAGATATTGAATTGAACTTTCAATTCGTTCCACGACATCATCCAAAATCTCATCAGAAGGGGCATCAGCAAAGAATAAACTCTTGTTTAGAAGGTCAAGTTCTTCTTTATCAAAAGAGTGTGACGAGTGATCTTCCACAATGTTAACAACCTTCTGAGGACCATTTTGGTACATTGGTAGTCAATATTTTTTATTTTCATTTTGTGAGGACATTTTTTCAATAAATTTTGCGTTAATTGCTAAAAACATGTTCCTCTGAAATTCACACCATTGTTCATATTCTAAATTATTTAACTTAAAAGTAATGTTATTAAACATCTGTTATTAAACATAAGAATCGAGTGACGAATGTGGATAGCATGAAATCAATTTAATTTCTTAAGGTAAATCTGTGTACCTTGGGAAAATTTTCTAAACTGGTTAAACATGACACAAGGTTAAATTGACTGACCAATCACATTCAAGGTACGCCGTCACAAATATACATTTCAGTAGATGTTTGTGCCACTAAATTTTCAACATTACTTGTCTATTCTATTAATGGTCGAAGATTCCAATCTATTGGCCAGCAGTGTAGAACACACATATTTATACGATCGATATTTTAACTAAAACTCCTGAGCTATATATGATCCTATAATATTAGAAAAATGACTATTTTTATGCTACAGTTGCTGTTATGGAGTTGTCTCTGCAATCCATAATACGTGATTTTAATGCAGTAAGTAAACTTTTAGAAAGCAGCTCCAACTGATGTTTTCTAGAACCGAAGGACACTCAACAATAACGATGAAAGAAAAGGAAGTTGCGTAGTGCCTTTTCAGCAGTTATTTTAATGGTGCATGGATTTGAACTAGACATGTCTATTATATTTTAGTAGTATAGTAAGTATTATAATAATGTCATTAGAGATTACTAAGATTATTTTCTGCTTCCCCATTATGCCTTTAGCTGTTAATGCCATATTTGCAAGAGTTTTTAATTGCTTATTCAAATCGAATTGTAAAATTAAAATTATTTATTCAATTGTTACAGTTGAAACACATTTCTGAAAAGTTCTCTCTGAAGTTTCTAAAAACGAACTTTTGACGGAATAAAAGCAAAGCTAAGGTTGGTTAAAAAAGGTTTGGGTTTTAAATTTAGAAATTTGTTAATACTAAATATTGTACTACTATAATTTTCTCAGAAATGGGTTTCATAATGATAAAAATTAATTTCACTTTTGTTGAATAGTGACGTGGTTTGGTTTTCCAGTAGCCTATTTGTACCTGAATTGTTCCCATGGTTCAGTGATCCGAGTTCGCGGATCAATAATCTCTGACCTATTCGCCAAATTTCCTATTTGGCGAATAGGAAAAATGGAAAAATCCTATTTGGGATAGGATTTTTCACTATTCATACCATTTCTACATTTGTTAATTTCTAGGCTCCCAAATGCATTCAGTTGCGGACCATTTCTCGCTTCTACTAGTAATTAATTTCAATTATTATTCATAACTAATTAATTTACTTAAAATACTTATCTTTTAAGTTACTATGTCTATATAACTGTTGGCGAAAGCATATAGGGCTGCGCTGGAATTTTCTGTTTTTCCTTATTTGGTGTGGGTCATGTGCTCCTTAAATCTCTCTTGAACAGATCGTCTAATTTGGCCAATATACGTTTGCCAATGCAAGCTTTACAGCTAATTTAATAGCCCTCAGACTTTTCGTTAATACTGAGTTTATTCTTAGCATTTCCTAAAATTAGTTGCTTAGCAATTATTATCTTCCCACTACCTACCTCGAAATATCGCATTTCATCTTGCTTTCGGTTTCCTCGTCTCATCTTCCCTCCAATTGCTCTCGCCAGTAGCATTTTTGGTATCCTCACTTCTGGAATTCTTCAATGTGTCTTTGTGTGTCTTCAATGTGTCTTTCAATGTGTCTTTCAAGTCTTCAATGTGTCTTTCAATGTGTCATAACCATCGAGGTTTTATCACGCCCACGGTGTTTGTAACCTTATATAGACTCATGACTTCTTCGTTTGTTCTTCTAACTATCCACATTAAGTTCTTTTTCCTACAGACATTTTCCTCAGCATTTTTCTCTACCATTCCTCCTGTCTCGCTTTTTCTATTTTATTTAATAATAATAATAATAAAACAGTTTATTATTTTCCACATATGTATACAATTGTACAAAATCCAATACACTGTTTTATATCTAATAACTAATTTCATTGAAAATAAAAGGCAATTTTGCAGCTTACTGATAAAATACTGCTGATGAGGCCTAAAACTAAATTAAATATAATTCGATTAAGTAATGGCAATAAAGATATTAATAAGTCATAATATTAATTAAAAAAAAGAAAAAAAGAAAGAAGAACGAAGAATGTGAAATTAAGAGGAGTTTAGTAGAGATCGAAAGGGATACAAGAAAATAAAGAACTATACACAAAGAAATACCTACTGGAGAGATCACTGCGGTGCCAGAGATGTTTTTGGCATTGGAAATGTTTGATGTCATATTGTAAGTTGGATCTTTGTACATCGAACAGACGTAATCTGAGCATTCTAAGTTTACGGGGACGGAAGAGGGAGAAAACTGATGAAGCTACGTTTTGACTATTTTAAATTCAATGAATAAAATGTTGTTGAAGTCTAAGTGCGCTATAAAAAAGCTTAGGTGTCACAGAACGTGCTTATTTGGGTGGGTGCTGTAGGGTTGACCTTTCTGCGTTGTATATATATAATCCAGTTGTTCTAAATTGTAAATGGACAAAAGTGAACGTAACAAAGTATACTGCTAGTTGCTGGAAAATAATGCACAGTATTTACTAGTCTATCCTTCTCAATTACACGAACAAGTAGTATGCGCGCTCTCTTTCATCCGATGGACGAGCCGCGGGAAGCTGCAATGCTGCGTCCTCTTCTATCGTACCAAATAATAGTTTGCTGGGACCTCTTTGTCGCATATTTTCATTTGCACCTATCTTTCGCTATTTAAAGCTCGCCAACCGGAATTCAAACCGGATTTTTGCAGACAACCCTATATAATCGTGTTCGCAATGAAATTACCTTTATTTTGATATAAGATTTTTTTATTAAACAGATGAGCGTAAATTACTGGTATCCACTTACCTGTTTATATCTGCCAATCCAACTGTTACGCCAACCCAACATTACGTTACCATATACAACCAAAAAATAGACAACCTTAAGTTTGCATATTCTATAGGATTCATACATTCGAATGGCATAAAATTTGTTTCTTAAGCAAATGAGTGCCATGTTTTTTACCAAGAATTTTTTAGCCAACCTACTCGCGATATATTTTATAACATATTAAAATTAATATAAAATACTTGCCGTCCACTAAACGGATCGCTTTTAATTCGGATCCTGGATTATTTGTTGAAATGCTAAACAAAATGATAAATCAGATGATTTGTGTAATTATGGCACTACATTACCTCAATCAAAATGTCTTATGAGTGTGCAAAATAATGTTTTTTAAGATTAGGTTACAAAGTTTCATACTCTCGATATAACAAAATAAATATATGTGCCAATCTGTAGAGCAAAAGTTTGATTCAAACTAATTGTAATTATTACTTGTCATAATTGGTACTCTAGATAATTAGGTATATCGTGACGTAAAAATACATACCACAAGATATTATTTTTAGATGGAATTAGTAATTTAGGACGAGCATCTGAGTGGAGAAATTGGTGATAACATTTTTTTTAGTGTTCGTCTGTGGCGCAGTGTCTTCCCCGCTGAGAATTGAGGGGAATTTATAATAAGTCGGTTACGTTATATAAGGAACCGTTTAACTAAGAATTAGGTGACGAATAAAATAAAATGGGCTATCAAGATTTTAGAAACGTGTTTCCATAATTAGATCTCAGCTGAGTATAAATCCCCATAGCTATACATCGCACGGTGTAAACGAGCAGGAGGGGCAGCAACTTGACATTATGCGACCGAAGGATAAAACTGGGAGTTATGCCTCCCTTGCGATTTCGGAGTTAATTTGCTTTCCGTTGATGATGTCCCTTCGGACCATCCGCATTCCTCCAAACGCCCACTTATCCTTACAAAACTACAACTTATTGACGACGTAATCTAGAGTTTTGTTTATTTATTGATAGACCGCTAAAGCTAATCCTGTTCGTACCGTAGGACAACTGTAGACAAACAACATTTGGTTTAATTTAAATACTTCAATTTGCATACAGTATTGTTTTAGCCACGGTCTGGCAAAAACAGGATTAGAATGACTCATTCTATCCATGCAGATAAATGAATAAAGATGTATAGAAACTCTTATCGGGTAACACGAAAATATATTTGTTTACTAAGGAAAGTACTACTACAAAATATAGATTTATCTGGGATATATGGATCAATATATATTAACATTATAATATAGTGGCTAGGTATATTGCTTGGTAACAAGTAAGTAATTGGAAATAATGCCAGTTTGACGCAGAACACGCTAGTAAATAAATAGATAAATCATTGTTTGTCGTGCACCTATCCTACAAGTGCGTGTACAAGTTTAACACTAATATGCCGATTGAAAAAAAAACTAAACCTATGATCCCATATACAGTTTTAATAAATCAATACAATACCGAGCATTCTTTGGGTAATTCCAAGATAAATTGCTCATCTTTGACAGTGCTAGAAGAATACTTATAGGTCGATAATCTGACACTTTCTTAACCTTTACATTTTTACCGGGAGTTAAAAAGCATGTCGGTATTTGCGCTTTGCACTGATAAACCGTTATTTACGCGGTAGGTGGCGCGATCAACAAAGAAATGATTTACGACGCAGCAGACCGGTTTGTTTATTCACTTTACACCGGTATGCAGTCGTAGGTAGTTCATGGGGCTAATTGTAAGGTCCAGTATTGGACTGGCATGCATGATTTCAACTACTATTCGAATCTAAATCCCATTTCTAAATACATAGGATGAAATTTCAAGATAAGTGCGGATGGTCCTGTCCTTTATCACCGCCAGATTCAATTATACTCGTAAACACTTTACTATTGCATTTTTCCAACAATAAGGATACATACCGTTCAGAAAATAAATATAGAATTAATTATATTATTAATGGAAGTCACAGACCTTGCATCCTACGCAAGTGTCTTAGGCGTATTGAAAATATCACACAACTTCTTGCTTACAGTACTTGATTAGTTACACAGATCATATGTGTCAAAATAACAAATTTTATCGGTTTGTAGTGGCGGCTGGTAGAAGTTTAGGATGATCATAATATGCGGAAAATTAAGCATTTTTTATGCCCAATTGAAATATTCGCTAGGAGAAAACTCTAGACAAAACTATTGTAATAGTTGTGTTAAAATAACTTTAGTATGTGCTGACTAAGTAGTGTTGCTTGTGGTTGGCGCCGATTGCGAAACGTACATTAGGAAAACAGATGAGAGTCAGTCATTGCCATTCGTCATTGACATTGTACGATAGTATTGTAAAAATGGAGTTACAAGATTTGTTTCGATTAAGCCAAAACGATTAAGGCAAAGATTAAGGCAAAAATAAATTATTTAATTTGGAAATAATTAAAATAATACATGTCTTAATACTTGCAACACTTAACAACTAACACTAAAAGTTTTTGCACAAATACCTAACTATTTCGTGCAGTAGTTTTTTATTTCACGTATTCACAAGTAAATCTTACATATTCCTGCCTACTTGATATTTAATGACTTTATAATTAAAAATTATATATAATACTTTATAATTATATTGAATGAATTTAGCAACTGTGCTGATTAGCACCTTTTTACTACTTTACATCCAACGGTTGAATATATTCTACGCCTATGGTAGCTGCCGGTGCCCGTCGGGGAATCGAAGCTGATATTATTGGAGTATTTTGACTTATGCGTGCTTGAAACATAAATATTCTAATGAATAATCTATTGGTATAATTTTAAAGTGCACTGTTCATATTATGTTATTCCGAGTTAAACATAAAGCTTGGCCTTTAAAATTTGAAGTATGTTATACTGTCTGAGCTTGCATCCATTCTCATAGAGCCATATATACTAGTCAGCCTATAAAAAAAATGAATCAATTCGTTTATTTCCTAACACAGCAAATTGGGACCTCTCCGTATTCCCTGACCTTTCTGACTAGACAGATAAAGAGCATGTCGCATGTCACGAACGTTTTCTTAAATAAGGCTCCCATGCTCCCATATTCACGCGTCCAGAAGTATTTTCGATACTAATATATGGTATTAGAAACTAGCAATTTGAAAAATAGTGTAGATATACTATTAAAACCAACTAAAAAATTCCTTATACATATAAATATTGTTAAAAAATATACTAAACAATATGTTATTAAAAATACATAGGTATACAACTAAATCTTACTGTCCCATGAACTACTGACTCTTAAATTTATATTAAAACATAAAAATAGTATTCAATCGGTTTATTTAAAATTCTACAACCTACTTATTTAAAATTAGCCATCAGTAGGTAGGTAGTTATCACTACCTACCTACCATAATAATTACAACGTGAGAAATTACTACCGGTTCAGCATTTCTGTTGACACTATAAAACTGATTTATACCATTAACGTTGCAGTGGCTTAATGCGCCTTAAACCGTCAGCTGATTGAAATATGAGCACCATTAATTTCATTGAATCAAATACAAAGAATCACATTAACCTAAATTATGATCGGGTACTTCAAAGGTTCCATAATATATAAATTATTTGCAATTGCGATTTATGCATTCAACAAGCTAAGAGGATAATTTTAATCTTGAGCCGCATTCACATTATGTTGGTAAATAAGCGTTCTTAAGCCAGAATTATATTAATTCTTATACCTAATATATACATGTCTATTCACATGTCTAGTCAAATAACGACAACATATCACCCCGTGGTCTAATTTGCTACACACTGATTGGTGAAGCCGTATTTTATTGGCAACTAAATTACAAATCACCAGAAGAAACAAATGACAGTAATAATAATTTCGACATATCATATTATGATTTATCAAATATATAAACTTATTAAACTATGCCTAATTATTCCTAAATATGAAATAAAGCATCTCCGAAAGCGGGAGACGAGGCTTCTAGCCTCGTAGCAAAACACACTAGTGGAGACCGACAAAGACAAATTGGTAATATGTCTGTAGTAATAATGAACTGTGTAACTATTCAAACATTATAAAATTAATATGTGTAGTGTTTTAAATCATAATCTATAGTGAAAATATAAAAAGCATAAATAAAAACTCTACGTGATTGGTTGACAGTTAACTACAATGTATATATAAATACGAGTAACTAAGGAAGTGTTTGTTTGTTTCTGTGAAGAGACTTCCTTAACAATATATAATAATACTAAGAATTCGTAAAGGCACACAAAAACGGTAGCACGTTAAAATTTCTCTCAGAAAACTAAGAATTTATATAATAAGATTCAAGTTAATTACTGAAATTTGGGCACGATATTAATTACACGTATTTCCAAGGTATTATGTAAAATAAATTAGTGAATTTCAAGTAACTGTGGTTTATCCAAGCAGTAATTAGATATCGAGGGTGTATTATAGATAGTTCTATAGTAGTTTTCGTCGTATCCAGATAAGGATCTACAAGTAGTAAATTAACAAGGCAACAAGTTATTATATTTCCAAGAAGACCTCTAGAAATTCCACAAGTAGTGTTCCTGATTTCACCGTAAGATTGTTTATCGACGCTGTTCACACAGCAGTTTTCCGAACGAGGAAGACATTGCAGTAGTATCATACCAGCAATAGGGTTTCACATAATAGTGCTTCAGTGCAGTGCGCGAGTAATTGGTTTTGTTTACAAAGGATTAACTGCAATAAAGTAACAAACAAACCATAACTTTTTTTATAACAATTGTTATAATAGATAACAATATTGCTTATTTCTAAACATATGTCTCACATTGTTCGTTAATGATTTGATATCCCATGTCTTTGGTAATAAAGGTATGATAGGTTGTCTCAGGATAGGTTAAGCTGATTTTTTTGTTTTTTGTTCAATGCTACTGAATCTCTATTAATGTATAAATATTGGTAATAAATATATGTACTAGTTAAATGGAAATCTCTTTTTTCTTCCAGAATAAATGCGAAATTAATAAGAGTCACATATTAAATAATCTTTGAAAAATAGTAGCTTCAATAAGAAATAAGATTTTCATATAAATATTTTCAATACGCATATAATACCAATTTGATTTTATAAGTCTATTTTGAACTCAACTTGAGGTAAAGTGTTTCCATGCTCTAATTTAAAATTTAAAGTAAGAAAACCATAAGTTTTTCATCTTATCTCTATAATTATAAAATTGCACACATACAAATAAATAATAAATTTAATTTGTTCACTGGCATAGTGAACTGGCGCCTATTCAACAGAAGATCTACAAACCAGGATATAAGCTAACTGAAGCAAGTATCTTGAAGACCATTAGCATTTCAACTAATTATTAAACTATCTTTTCCATCATTGTCTATAAATAACTCATAAATATCTCATTCCACATTTTTCCGGAGCGGCGAGCCCTGTCATCGTGGCGTGTATATTATCAGGTGTACATTTTGCAGCCATTTTACAGTGGGTCCTCTGTATATTTCATTACTGATGCTTTGTGTCAATCCTCCGTATTACTGCCAACAATGTATATGTTTTGTTACACCATTTAGCAAAGTAATTTGACTAATATTTAATGTGTTGGCGAGAGATCTTAAGCTACAGACAATTACGGTCAGAAGCGTAGAAAAATAGTAATTTAAGTGGCTGGAATAGTATTTCTTCCTATTGAAACAGACTAAAAAGGTACTCTCTTTATAGAAAGAAACTGTTTATAATACGAACAATGACGAGTGATGGTACCAAAAAATATGTTAAAAAATGTTTAGTACCGAAGATATAAAGTAAAACGTGAAAAAAAATTATAATTTTTATATACCAGTATTATTCATTATGAAATTAAGCTTAAGGATTTGGATGTTCTGGGTTTCATGAGTTCTGATGTCACAGAAAATTCGGTTCGCAGCGGATCGACAAAGCTCTATGTTTAACCGTTTTGCATTATTCACGCTAGTATTAGGTGTCTAATAGACAGATGGCACAAAACGGCAAAATTCTAGAATTTCTTGTTTACGAAAACTGCTTCTGGCCTTATTTTTTGAACGGCTTAATTACCTACCATACACTACCTCATAAAGGCAAATAAATGTTTTTAATAGAAATTCTGGTGACACAGGTATCTTACTACATTTTTATGACAATCCATTTAAGGCTTTTTTAGATTATTTTAATGTTTCAAAAATGCACCTAATAGCGGGAGCGTTCCACATCACCCTCCCAAATCATCCCGATCTGTAAAACCCTATTAGTGCGCATTTTTATAGCGCACTGAGACCTATACATAATATTATTCATAGCATTTAAAATAGTCAAAACGTAGAGCTACATATGTTTTCTCCCTCTTGCCATACCCTAAACTTAGAATGGTCGTATTACGTCTGTTGGATGCACAAAGGTCCAACCTACACGATGACATAAAAATTATCCCTATCGGACCACCCCTGCGTCCAGGGGTTGCGACAGAACACTTGCTTGACTCTCTGTTTATGCCCCCCTATATCCTAGTATAACGTTTAACACTGCCAATCCCTTAAATATTTCCAATGTTAAAAATATTTTGCTTTAAATATTCGTGACATGACACTTCAAAGTAGCATATAATGTTACTAGCCAATGAATCATGATTTCTTTACAAATAGAGACGTCCGTTTAGCTTGATAATCTCCTTGAGTATGATTAATTTTAAATTTGTTATAAGGGGGCTACCTCGGTCCACCCTACGATTTAGTGATTATACAACTATTTATGACGGAAACATGAAAATAAATTAACTACACAATACATATATTTTAAATACTGTAGCTTGTTCATTGATTAGCAGATATAATTATTATACGCGTTAGGTAGTTTCTTCCACACCCATAACATACAAAGTACGGTTTAAACACTATAATAATGACGGTTCTGAGCTGTAATTATTGAGAGCTGTAACCAGTACATTCTCTCAACAACCCTCATTGATTTTGTCTACCTCTTCATTAAAATTTCATGTACAAAAGGTGTCCTATTATGAAAGTAAAAACTAATTTCCCTTCGTTGTTTACTCTGTAGGTCCCAGTGTGTATGTATTCATTACGGTTGGTAAACCCAAGACTAGACCCCACGGCAATCAATAGCGAAACCCTAGAAATATGGTAATACCAAAGTGTAAGACACATTAAACTATCCAGTACGCTAAAATAAAACATGCATGTTTGGAAGCCCATCCATGAACGAAATTGGATGCGTGTTGCTCAAAACTACTACGTTTTATTCCTCGTATTTACGTGAATAATAGCATTAGTAAGCTATTTCCCCTCACTCTAATCATGATAATAGATTAACTATTATTGTAATGTAAAGTTACACGTACCAGAATGTCATTTACTGAATTGTTTCCTAGATGTCGTAGCCTTGTAAGTATGCTCTATGTAATACATCTGAAATAAATGAAATTCAATAACACAAAAATTTAGTAGAAGACTCGTACACTATAGGGACATTTGCGCCATACGGGGTAAGGGTTCTTGATAATGCAGTATATGATGAATAATTTTTTTACGTAAATATGGTGGACAATGTAAGGATTAGATAGATTATACGAAAGAAACACTTAGATGCTATATGTACTTATTATTTATATTTAACTTTTTAAATTTTTTTAGGTTACGTCCCAATATCAATCTGCATCAGCTATTTTGGATTTTTTTTAAGATATATACAGAAATAGAAGAACATCAAACATTATTTTTAATAGCGTAAATTTAGTAAATTTGATTAAAAGCCAATATACTGATATGTCCGTATTTCTAAAATAAATATGTAATTGATTAAATGCAGGAAAGTGCCTTCCACAAAAAAAAATACATAAATAAATATAAATATTCTCATAAATAAATTTCCATCTACGTAACTAATCTACGAATTTATGGAAAGGCTAATGGCTTCATCAACATATTTTATTGGTTTTATGTTTAGCTCTGTCAATAATGTTTATCAAACATGTTGCATGAAGGCTAATTGCTAATTGTCTTTGCATCTATTAGTCGGTTAATGATTTAAACCTGTTAATAATTAGGAGATGATTTCCATTATTTATTTCTCGTAAAGCTTTATCTTGTCTCCAAAGTAGAATGTTTGAGAAACTGGTAAATATTTAATTGCGCATTCAGTTTACCTGAAATCTTGAACTTTCCGAGAGTGACCTCTAATGAAATAGCTGAGGAATATCCACATTGCATACTAGCCTTTGCTTTATATCATCTTTTTGGGGTGTAGGATAATTCATCTGACAATATTTAGTACAAATTATACAAATTTACGATTTAATAATTATAATATTCTGTGACACCACTGAGTTCTTAAATAAGTGAGTACTGTCCTCCAAATACACTTTACTAACTTCCAAACACAACAAGTTACAGCTGTTTATAATGATAAATCACAACTCAATACTTGTAATTACTTATTACTAGGTCTTGTCGCTAAGAGCATTCAAACTAAACTGACTAATAAATGTAGCAATCGGCTGGACCTTATATACTATTTCCAAGGTCATGCAAAGTTCTAAAAGCTTCTCGAATATTCCATCCCATTCTATATTGTTCTCAATTATTCCACCCCATTCTAGATTGTATACAAGGCTTCACGAGGAGTTCTACAGGGGGTAGTTCATATATCGCAACTAACTAAATGGGGCCAGGGTGTATCTTGGTTATTTAAGGTCCTAAAGGGTTGAGACTTCGCCTTCGGGTGGTTGTATTTTAAGATTACTAGACTGCTCGATTAGTATCAGGGGAGAACAGTCAAGTAACTATATTAATTTGATATCAGTATTTTTAATAATTTAAGGTAGGTATGTTAATACTATGTATATGTATATCTATAGTGTGTATGTAAGTATATAATTTTACACATAGAGATAATATTTTCTGTTACTTTGTTTAATATTTTTAAACATATTGTAGATTTCAGAAAGATAATCTGTATCTTTTTGTCTTTACATACCTTACAATTTTTTAAATATAAATTGATTCCATAATTGGGCGTGTTTTATGTTGTCCTTTATTTAGAACTAATATTTTTGTAATCAAATTTATGACCTATTTGATCAGAATTAGAGATGAAATATTAGCTAAATATTTGTGGGTTTTTAGTGGTTCTTCAAGGAGTTGCATTGTTTGGCCCATGTAGACCGTCCTGACGGACGTACAGACATTTTAAAGCTTGTTTAAAATTTGATGATGAACATAGTGGTATAAAAAAATTTATCCCTGATGAAAATGAGCTATTTTAGTTTTCACCGGATCGAATGCAATATGCTCTTCGACTTTTGTATCGTAGAGGCTTGCGACTTAGAAGTAAATATACAGGAATGGAAAGAACAACTTTCCCTTTCCCTTGAAATACTTTGGTTCACTTTCTTATCTCTTTTCGCTTCCCAGCTTGAGTTCCTAACACATGAACCAACATTTCATTATTGTGTGTGTTCTTATTATTGGTACAAGGGATGCCAATTGATTAAGTTTCCAGACATATCGTTCTTAAAACAAGTAACAATGCATTCATTGGCGTTACATGAAAACCATGTCATTTTTAAATCCCCGGGTACATACCGGATTAAATGAACATACACTGCGGTTATTTGAAATAAAGTACATGTGGTCGCGTATAACTGCTATTGGTGTTTGTATATAAATATTTTCATTTGGTTGGTTCATCTCTTCAGCTCTGTTAGCCTCCGGCCTTTATGAGTGCTATTATGAATAGGGCAAATAAAAGCTGAGTTCACATTATTGATTGGCAGTTTACAGCTAATACCACATTCAACAAGCGGATGTCCATGATATGTAAAATATCTACATATTCTTATAGATTTTTGTTATTTGAATTAAATGGAATATTCATTCAAAAAATTAATCAGTATATTCGGTATTCACTAATTGCATAATTAGAGGTAACAAATATTTGCAATATATAGACAGCGTGAATACGGCGTGTATCTACGTAATATTATATTTTACGTGGATACACGAACTAATTAAATAACTGGGAGGGGTATAGTTAACGCTTACGTAACTTATGGAAATTAAACCATATGTAGATAATACCTATTGTGTCTGAAAATCGCAGTGAGTGACACATACGGTGTCCTCATCAACCCGTTCTAAATTAACGTTTTTCATATACCATTCTCTGAATATCGCGTCGGACTTAATCGACTGATTCAGCTTCGCTTATGTGTTTTGACTGAGTAAAAAATTCTTCAGGAAGACGGGTCTGCGAACCGTAAACTGACTCCGCTGTCATAGCATTAAGGTCATCCTTAGTAGCTAATCGCATCTTTCTACCATGCCGTCCGTAACTGCGTAGTTTCGGTAAGGCGAAGTTCCTTACAGAGTCGCGACTCGAACTGGCGTCTCTGGTCTGTTGTAACTCTTAGCGGTACACCAAAATCACGGTAGCGGCTATCTCGGCTTCGATGTTCGCGAGGGGTACCGCTTCTGGCGAACTTATGAATCGGTTCACGAAGGTGAGACAGTCGCGGAATCACTTCGAGCATACTATTTTATAATTTTGTTTAAGTTTTAATTTCTTTTTTCTTTTCTTTTTTAAATTTTATTTATTTTCAAAAAGCTATAGAGACCTTTGCATTTACACAAATATATACTACAATATAAACTAGGGAATTTTATGCTCTATAAAAAATGTATCTTGAAGAGTTGTCCAAAAGTTGAAGGGTTTTGAGAAAATCGCAAAAAAACAAAAAATTGTATCCTTTGGGTGGTTTTGGGGTAGTTTGACTAGGGGGATCACTGGGGACTTTTAGACATATAAAAAATTAAAAACTAAATTTGTTTTTGGGGTGACCCTTTATTTTTATGGTCCATATGTATAATAAGTGAATGTTTTTTAATTTTATGTTTTGTTTCTATAATTTTTGGTATAAGTAATATCCTCTGTTCTTGCTGGCATATTATTATAAATTACAGTGTACCTAATTGAAAAAATGTCTTACCGTGACTTGATATGTATACGCTTGAAGTTTTCAGTTAATCATGTTGTTAACACATTATTAAATTATTCTTGAGATATGGAGTATGGTATTGTCAGAAAGGATTATAATTATGATAGACATAAATTTGATTATTCATTTGATGAGACATCCCGACGAGAGCGCTTGACAAAACCCATCTTGCAAGGGAGAATTGTATAATTATATTGCAGCATTCACACGTCTGAAACTAAGTGTTGAATTTACTACAGCGTAGACTTTAGAGGAGGACTAAAATCTAGCAATAAAGTTATAAATAGTTTTTGTTCTTCTTGTTTAATCTTTAAAGTTGTTGTAAGCAATATTTATCAACTCGCGTTAATTCATTTAGTCGGATACCTAAATTATAGCACTTACATAATTTGAATTAATTAAAACACAAAAATATTGAGTATGTGTCAACAATTATTATTGTAATTTTATAATTTGTGAGAGGGCCATACGACACTGAAGAAACTAAAAACTGGTGGTAATTGATCGATGAAGGGATTGATGGGCACCAGATACTATATGATGTAGTAGCTAGGGGTCGCTTTTTGTGCCTGCATGTCTTTGTTTTGAGACATCTTTGATGTCGGATAGGTAGTAGCAGATGGCCACTAGAGGGAGATATATTATATTAAATGGTTTTATTTAGCTTGGCTTCATATATTTGCTTGTGGGTTTGTTTATATTGTTCTCTTCCTGACGTAAGGGCGTATCCAACATTTCAGTAATTTTATAGGAGTGTGGAAAAAACATTGATGATAGTTAAGTGACTGTAGTGACACTACTTGTGTTCTAAAAATTTAGGTACAAAATCCGAAAGTAATGCGACATTACAATAATATTATCTTCTTTAACAATCATAACTGCAGATACGCCTCTTTGTGTGAATTTTATATTTTCATTGCTACATATGCCAAACCTATTAAATATCATTAAATACAATCTAGAGAAGTTTTTACAATTTCATTGAAGAAAAAACTAATCGAAAATAATATTTCAAATATTGTTATAATAATAGACATATTTCAGCCAATAAGATTAATAATAATATATGGTTATGTGAAAATAAATAATTATTATAAAGATATATGGGCATGGATGCGCAAATCGTATGGAAATTGGCTGTCGTATTACCGTAGAAACGTACGTTTAACATAATATTTACTATGGCCAAAAAACGCAAAAATTTTAGGCAAACAGGACATTTTACAGACTATAGTCAAAAACCAATGGGCCCATCACAGGTTGTACCTATCTATATACCAAATTTAAAGTCAATCAATGGTTGGGTATTTATTGTCTTAGATTACATACCGACAGACAGACATAACTCTAGTCTAGTCTAATAGTCTTAATCGTCTTGGAGGTCCTCAAACCGTAAATATCCGTCCCTACATATTTTCTTTTCCAGCACGATCACAATACTTTCCTGTCAATTAGCAGGGTAAGTAAAAATGGACAATATTTCATTTTTTATTTTTTAAAAGAAAAAGAACATTTAGAGAAAAAAAACAATAAACTACACAATTTGTCGCAAGACAAATTCGGGTGCTGGTTCAGTCGCTATGCTCAAAACTCAAAAACACAAAATAGCGGCAGTTTTTCCAAGATGGCGGATTTTCCAAGTGGGATTGTTTGGGACTTTCAACTAGGATATTATCAAAATCTCCTATAATTTTTAGATTATTTTTTACATTTTCGGGTCAATGTATAATTTTACTGGTCTGCTATGTAATACCTTTTATTCATATAAATATTTCAAACTATAAGGTGGTAAATCAACTATCTATCACCTTATCTTCATTCTCTATTTCCTTTAAGTCGCCTTGTCTCTGCGTATAATAATACATTGTAAGACTGTACTGCATGCTCTAATTATTATAAACTTTACCAAATTATTGGGACTATATATGCTTGCGAGAACTAAGGAGCATATTATTTTGATATCTACTGTCTTATTTATATTATCAATAAATTTTATAAATACTATCATTCATTTTTGTTTTTTCTTATTTCAGGTGAGTAATAATCCTCGATGTTCTGTGCTAGAAGAATTAAGTAACTGGTAACAATATATTAATCCGATAGGTCTAACGATAAATTGTAATTGTACGAAAATAACCGTATATATAATTTCCCAATAAGAATTACATTACTCATAAGGCCAAATGCTGCTACCCTTGCAAAGGGATCATCACTTCATTATGACATTTCAACATAAACAGTATTTTCATGGTTTATGTGTTTCCAGTTTGCTTCGCTCTTTAGAGGGTTCCCATCTAACTATAACTTTGAATTAACAATGTACCAACCCTGCCTTGATTTAAATATACGCTTTTATTGGATCTATCCCTAGTATAAATATAATGAAACATTCAGGGAAGCCGACAACTTTAAATTACCAGTTTGTCACTTTTTTATATTAACGGCAGATGCTTTAAAAATGAATCAATCAGTCTGAGCCGGATATAAAGCGATAATTTTTTTTACAATATCATGTGATATGAATATTTATATCGTACTCTGCCTATATTATGTTTTTCTTGATTTCCTTTAGGAATATTTGATTACCTATATAGTACACAAAAAAATGTTTTCCTGGCGTTTTGGTGTATTAAGCCACATTCAAAAGATGGTAATTATAACTCGCTCTACGGTGCGGGCCAAAGGCATAGATCTCACTTTAGACAAGGCTAATTAAGTGGAAAAGTCTAAATTTCAGAAATAACATGGCAAATCCAGTTAGCGACGTTTCCAATTGATATTAAACTGGAATTCCTTCTCTGTTTATCCAAACATGTACACCGAAAAAAAGGAAAGTTCATATTTTAAGTACAAGTGCACCATACCAATCTTAAATCAAAATAGTCGCCAACCTTCATTAAAATTGACCGATAAATACTGAAATGGAATGACAATAAACCAGTCTGAATTGGTTTACTAATCATAGGTCAAACTAGACGCTATTCACATAAAGATAGAATACATTCATATACATACAGAGGTCATATAGGAATATACCTTATACATGGGCTGAGAGGATATCATGGATAAACAAATTTCTCTAAACGGAACCAAAATATGATCAAAAAATTCCAACACTTTTTTAATCGTTTTTATCCATTAAATTTAGTAGGTCACATTTTGTTGTTTAATTTGCATGATGTTAATATTAACTATTAATTTACATATTAATTAATATTATTAATAGTACTAATTTTTATTATTTTTTATTATTTTATTATACAAATATTATTATAGTATTATTATTACATCCATATCTGCTTATCTCGTTTTTTAACTTCAGTGTCCTTCTGCACAGGACGATTTTTGCCGGCCTCGGGATGTTGAAACATCAGTACATAAACCTTAATTTTATATAAAATTATTATTTTCAGAAGTCACGAAAACCATATTTAGGTACATATACAATAAACAAAAATTAGCTATATTTTTGGGTTATTTACAAAATAATTTAAGTAAAATTGAGTAATAATTAAAACAATAAGCATACACTATTTGTATATATTGTATACAAAAATATTTCAAACACCTTTTGAAGGAATATTGATAACTACAGAATGTTCAGAATATCTATCTTCGAGTGCAAAAGAATTTATTACTGTGTCAATGTTTACATTCATACAAATCAGGTTGTGTCTCTAATGGTGTGGAAAACTTTCGTCTACCCTAATTTGCTTTCACAATCTCTCGACCTTTTCGGTCGTTATTCGTCTTTCACTTCCCTGCTTTCCTTCTTTACATCGAGACTCGAGACATTATATAATTATATCATTTTGTCCTTTAAATTTTCACCGTTATCATTATCCAAATATTAGTAATCAATTGATCTTGTATACTCAGGAGTAGTTGAAAGTAAACGATTTTGATAAATATTTTTTGCTATTTTTGCGTCATGTAATTGTGGCTTTTGACGGTACAGACGGACTTATAAATTTCTTGTCAACATGGAAACGTTTTGTTGTCTAGATTATTATTTAGTGTTAGAAAAATATAATCTATAAAGCCATAATAGGGTGTAATTCTTATTTTAGAATATAAGTAAAAATTAAAATAAACGAACAAGTTAAATCAATTAATTTATTTGGTGTTCCATTGCTAGCAATTACTGCTTGCACACGTCTTGTCATAGAATGAGCCGACGTTCGACAGTAATCTACTTCCACATTTTCACAAGCGTTTTCAACAGCCAACGAAAGTTCTTCCCTGTTTTGCGGGCGAAAATTTCTGACATGAATTTTCTTGACTAATCGTCCACAAACGTTATCAATTGGATTGAGATCGGGACATCTGGATGGCCAAGGCAAAACGTGAATGATGTTTTCCAATAACAAGTGAATACCGCGAATTTCTTGGTCTATGCACACGTGGTGTGTAAGTATATAATGAAGTATATAAAATCGTTTATTTTCAACTGCTCGCCACTTTACCGTACAACGGGGTTATATGAAACTTTATTTTACTATAAATGCAGATTTTTTTTAATACTGCATCGAATATTGTATCGAATTTGAAAAAAAACTGTCTAAGTAGAGGTTATCTAAAGGTATCAGAAGTCATTTGTAAATTTGTTTTGGCCGTGTACTCAGAAAAATGTTTTTTGGGTGTTTTATATTACCCGCACTTTGTGGTTATACGAAACATTCATAGTCATAGGTTTTTCATAGACAAAAATAAAAAATGCTTAGTTTTTGTTTGCTATAGGGATTGGAACCCAATACTGGAACTGATACTTTGGAACAGGTATTACAGTTGGGATTAGCGAAACTGATCCATAGATAAAACAGAACGCGTACGCGTACGAGTCCAACAGGTCCAACTAGCCGCAGTTGGTGATTGAGGATCGATCCGCAGGATTGCAGGATCAACTTAGTTGAACTTAGTCGCTCGGACTCGGACGCAGAACTGATACGCGTCGTACGCGTATTCATACGTAAAAACAATTGATACGAGCTAGGGATGATGTGCGATCGGCGCAGCGCCAGATTCTGATTTGGCGGATGATTGATGATTCGACATTTTTCCAGTCCGGACCGGAATGTATCGTTTCATTCGTTTCTAATACAATCGTGTATTTATTGATTATGTATTTACGGCTACTATAACAACGCTTTGAAAATGAATAAGAAATGTCATAGTTGTAAGTTGAACCTAAAAAAAACTAAATATGATAATAATTTATTATATTTAATCTATACAGAGCAGATACACGTACAGTACAGTCTTATGTACAGTACAGTCTTAATCAGTCCGGACGCATGCGGCCAGTAAGAGTACCGATTTGGCCGTTGCATTGCGCGGAACTGAAACTCCCAATGTGTACGCGGGCGTACGCGTACTCGGAACTGATCCATGGAACAGGTATATGTTTGGAACCGGATCAGGTTGGACCTGATCCATAAAAATCTTTGGATTACCCATCCCTAGTTTGCTGTTGGGCTAGAGCGGACTTTTATGAAACACTTTTGGTTAGAGAAGGGGGTCAATTCTTTACTGGATAAGCAATTTTACAAAGCTATCCGTTTTTTAAATAAAATATTATTATCAAGTTACTGAAGCGAAAAAGAGAAGCAACAGAGCGTCAAGAGAGCCAACGAAAGAGGACGCGGGGCCAGCGCGTGGCGTATTTATAATATTTTCCCTACCATTCCAGCTAGCGACGTGCCCCACGTGGTTTATACTCGCAGCAGTCTATGAGTGGAAATATTTGAATTTACTGACGGTATATTATATATGTTATCCCGCGGTTTTATTTTAAAATATTTGAAATAGGTTATTATTATTTAAAATATACACTATTTAACAGAACGGAGCTTATTTCCGCTACAATTTATAGAAACACACAAAACAGTAAAATAAATGGTACCTGTTTCATATAATAGAATATTTTAATTAAAATACATTGTTTCGGTGTAATGTTATAAGCTTAGTATACTGAGAGGATTTATCTACGTAGATGTAATGTAAAAAATGACTTAGAAATAAGAATGAATATTATATTGTATATATGTATTATATTATATGAATATTATAAAGTATTGCTTTATGCCTTATAGCATAACTTGGAACCTACTTAGTCTAAAATGAACAATCTAATATTGAACAGCTAATATTTTTATGGTTAAAACAACTTCTTGAAACTGAATTTGGTAAATTACAAAAGTGGCTACATTCATACTAAAGTTAATTACCCGAATCAACGCAAGCAAACATAATGCAAAAGTAAATTGAACACCTTCTGCTCGATGAATTTAGTAGCTTAATAGGCGAAAGAAGATTAATTTTAAACTCACCTCTCGTTAGTTCATTTTACTTTGGCGCAATCACTGTTAGTGGCGTAAATTAGAAAAGTACTTAGGGCGTGAAATTCCCTAATTACAAAATAATATATAAGTAACTCTTAGTTTAAATACTTCCTATAAGAAGCCGGATCACAATGTATAGATTTACTTAGGTAACGCATAGAATATCGATCAAAGAGCAGTCTAGCATTTAATATCAGCAGACATGCAACGCCTCCTTGTAGTTGCAATATCTCCTTCCACTACAGCTCTAAAATTAAGTCTCCATAAAGCCTTTTGCATAAGAGGTAATTTCATATTTGTTTCTTTATATAAATTATATTCTTACAATTTTTTTTTATTATGTAAATAATAAATTATATCAATATGTATGGTGCTATATTGGCTATATTATATAAATTACTCTAAATTTAATGTGCGATAAATCGTAAGTGCCATGTACAATAACTCCTGAGTGGGTCGACATAACTTATTAATATCAACTCATTTATATTTATTGCTGCCAGAAGTTGGATACGCCTCTACGAAATATTGCACCATGTCATTGGCTGTCTATATTATTTTTATCTATCTGGAGACAAGCTGGCTGCTGGCATAGCCAGTAATTATTTAACATTAATCCGATTAAATGAATAAGGAGATACATATCGCGTCTCAGAAAAAGATTTGTTGTATACTTATTTTGGCATTTTTTAATCTATCGATCTGTATTCTAAATCTGAATAGAAAATTCTAAATTATTCTCTATTCACTTAAACTTTGCAGTATTGGGTTATACTTGTGAGTCCGATTTACAATGGGAAAAGTAAGGTGTGTGTTGCAGGTTGCTTATTTCCAGGGGTAATAAATATAATATCAGTGGTCAACACAGCAAACTCTATAATCTTCAAATCTTTAGAGTTGGCGGTTACGTCTTAGTTACAAACCATACGAATCAAATCAGTATTGCATTAGTCAAATGTGTGTTGAAACAATTCGTCCGGATGTATACAAACTTGACTCGTTCCCCTATGAGAAACGTAAACCTAATACATAACCTACAATTTGAATGTTAAAATCATGAAGACTAGAGAAGGGGACTGATTATGATTTAAGCAATGGGATGTTTTCCGACAGAAAAATGGCTACCTAGTGCGGGCCTGTAAGTGAAGAAATAGTGAATTAAACTAAAAATGAATTCAACTGAAAGATTCTGTCAGAGTTTTGAGACGGTGCAATCAATCAATCAATCAAAAGATTTATTTGACAATTATTAATACATTAGGACATCCCGGATTATCTCCATGCCCAGGTCCAGCCAAACATCCACGCACGGGCGATATACATAAATTAGATACATAAATAGATACTCCTCGTGGTATAATACCACAAGGATTATGGTTGGCCTTCGATCATTGCGTCCGTCGTTATACAACTAGTTCTTATATACAGCACTATAAATTTCATATAGTTGCTATAGAAACGCCGATAACTCATTTAATTTAGATTTCCTTATTCTGCAGTCGAATCCGGTTAATTTTACACTGAATTGCACACCGAAAGCACCGGTTAATTTGAGTGACCTCGCTACGACTGAAATTTGGGTTATTGCTTTAAAGAAATTTTACACTAAAACACCGCTTTATTATTTAAAGTGGTAAAAATATCAAACATCACAAGTTAAATTAACATATTTTAACCGAAACTTTTAAGCTTTACAATTTTTGTGGATTGTATTTATTGTTTGTTAATATGAATAGATTTTTAAAGTTCAATAGGTCCGTACTAATGATATGTGACTGGGTTGAGTTTTGAGCCTATGATACTGAGATAGCTAATAATGTCATGTTTGTCTGGAACCCTGAAATTTTCGAGAGTGCAGGTGTTTCAGTAGTTTAGCTTCATATAATGCAATGAACCAAACACTAACAACCATCGTTCAAAAGATATAGGTAACAAAAACCCGAAACATTCACGATGGTGGCGTTATTTTCACGCTGGCAGCTTTTCCTCGGACTTTTTGGGAACTTTTGGATATAAATTAGGGCAATGTTCTGAACATTTTCAGAAATTTTTAGCTTATTAAAAATTTTCGCTGGGTCGGGGGCCATTTTTTATGTGTACGTTCAAATTAATATAGACATCTGTCTTAACCTTTCTATATAGTTCTTCTGCAAAACTATCCATATATGTCCAATAAAAAGTCGATTTGGTGTGGAGTAAATTTGGATAAAGTTATACATGCATGATGGTATATAATAAATATAATTATATATTACTCATTGAGTTTGGCGGTCAAAACCCGTTAGGTAGGTAGCTCGGTTAGATGAAATTCTCTTCGTCGAATCGTTTTCAATTATTTTCCCTCTTATATTTTAAAAAACAGAAAATTCGTTTTTAATTGCTGCATTGTGTAACAGTAATAACGTAGATCGATAAGTTATTTGTTAACTAATGTGTCAACGACAGAGTTACAACCGGCTTCCGTAAAATATACAGCTCAGGACTTTGTTTATTAATTTCACGTCTAGTAATCTAAATTGTAAATTTTTGATAGCCGTGCCGTAATAGCTATGCAAATGCAAATAATTTATTAACATAGAGTTGCGTGTCTTATTTAAAAATCCTATTTTTTCGTCTTGTTAGCACTTTGACTCTAATTTATTAACACTGAGGCACTATATTACAAGTAAATCATTTTGAAATGAGTATAATGAATGTCTCCGTCTTCGATTGTACTTGTTATCGCACAAACCGGTAAGTAAAAACGTCTCGACATGATAAGTTATCTCTACAGCCGTTGCACGTATCGTTATACAACTTCCTTTAGAGGCTGGCCAGTCGGCACGCAATGATGTGCATAATAATTACTTCAAGCAGGATCTACCCTTCACATTCCATACCCTTTGCTTGTACTGTGCTGTCCTTGGCAGGTCTCGAATTATTTGGGAATACTCTACCAGGCATATACGAATTTCCTCACCTCATTACATAAAAACAGTCATAATCATTCGTTTTGCGAGTATATGGAAATTTTTTTTTCAGAAACGCCAGACTTTTCGATAAAGAGAAATTATTTATTTGCCTTTCGCCAATGTTCTTGTATTTTTAACGTAATGTATTTTTAAATTTCTTTAACCATTTAGGTAACGTAATTTAACGTCAAATGTGTTTGTTAAAATCGTTTTATGAAATCTTCTTACTTCTATCGAAATAAGACGATTTCATTAAACAGTAAAATTTCAATTCCAATTCAATATATTTCTTTAAATTATGTACATTTGGTGTTGAAAGTCATAATACATTAGGATAATAGTCCCTTATTTATGATATCAATATAAATTATTTATTATCAACGCCTGGTGGCAAGCTAACCTCCTCTTTGCGCTAGCTCCAGGGGCGCTATGTTGGCGGTATCCAATACGTATAATTAAAATTATACATAGTCATAGGTACTTATACGGTCGCCAATTCGTAGTAACAGTTAACAAGAATATCTCACCACCCCGCCCGGTGAAATCTGGCGTCCCACAATGATCCTGCCTAGACCCAACCCTTTTCAACATATATACCCACGACATTCCCAAATCGACAGACAACAGGCCTACAGTTGCATTATACGCAGACGACATGACGACTATAGCGACGACGACGAGGATACCTTTACTTAACCGACTCATGCAACAGCAAACCACAGACGTAGTTACCTTCTACAAATGCTTGGGGATGCACCATAAACGAAGCCGAGACATGTTATTTTTTTTACAAGAAAACGAGAGCAGCCATAGACCCCCATAGAACTGAATGGTGTAAGAATCGAAAACAGTACATCCCTTAAATACCTCGGGGTCCAGATCGAGAGAAAATTTAAATTCACTACACTACAAGTCAATGCAATAATTAACAGATCAAAAGGGAAATTTAATAGAATATTCCCATTACTCAAAAACTCGTCAATCAGAACCGGAACTTTGCTGTACAAATCATATATCAGACCGACACAAAATTATGCTTCTGCGATTTATTATCCAAGAAATCTGCCGATCAAAGCAACATATGCCCATCAGGTAACAAGAACACCACTTTTAGACACATGCATTGAAAACATAATTATATCCAATTTCATTAACAACTTTCACCAATCATAATGATTTATTGGTATGATTAGTATTAAGTGGATTTTGAGTTGTGGAATGGCTACCTCGGAATAGTATCCCATTGCTGAGATCGCCGTATCATCAGCGTACACAGTTATTTCGGTTTGTGGGAAGGTGGGGATGTCGTGGCTATAGTATGATTATAATTTTGGGGCTAGGACGTTGCCTTAAAGGACACCGGCATTTTGTGTATGTGGACAGGGATTACTTGATAAGGACTTCGAATGTTCTATTGGAGGGGTACGATTTTAAGAAGGACGTAAGGTAAGGTGGGAAGCCCAGCCCTGCCATTTTGGATATATAGTAGTCCCTCCGCTTACTTTGTAATACTTTACAGGCAATACCCGCATTGACTGTATGTTTCTATGGAGCAATTTTCAGCTTCACGGCGCAAAATATAACAAACTATAGTCTGAGTAAACCCTTAGGAAATGTCTACACATAACACATAACTCAAACAAGTGCTCAACTTCTTTCTGTTCTTGTTGTTCTTTCTGTTGTGTGAATATTCTCGTAATATCCAATAATACCAGAAAAGCAGGTGAATATTGCCATTATGATCTAAAATGACTCAAAATCTGTATCTTGGGCTTTTTCTTTGGGTAACAGATGAAGTATTTTTTATAAAAAACTATAAGCGATTCAGAATCGGTGTCTCGGAAATTTTGGTTTTGATCACGAATATTTTCTCAAAATAAATATCCAAGATGAATCTATATAGCAATTTCTGACCCTATCCTCGACCGAAAGGCCCGAGTATTGCACGTTAAAACGCATTAATCAGTATTAAACGTTGATATAATATAATGACTATTATAATTTTCTGTAAATTATAAAAATTATTTAAAAAAATATCTTAACTGGCCATATTTTCACGGAAAAGAAAAACTTCTCATTTAATTTGCGACAATTAATGATAGGTTTACAGGCTGAAAGCTAGTAGAAAGCTGAAGTATTCTACGATATTATGCATATTTATCAAAGCGGCGCTGATTTCCAAAGGAAAACGTATATATTGCAGACGCACGTAGCGTGTTAGGGAAACTTCAGGTTACATAAAAACTGACAATCAGGTGTAGGAGTTAAGCTAAGCGATAATAGATTTAGCCATGGATAAGTCAGCGGCCATGAAAGTGTAATACAAAAAGTTATCTGATGATGCTTCAAATTTAGATCCTTGAAACTTCACGAAAATAATTATTAATTGCTTTCGGCTTTTCTGTCTTGAACACATTGAGTAGCTTTACTTTTTGAGTGGTGTTTTTGTAGAGAGTCTATAAGTAAGCACTTTAATTAACACAGATTGTTGAGCAACTAACTAACTGTATTTTCTGCTAACAAAGAGGAATCATTCAGGAGATTACACAGTGCAACTTATTTCGTGGGTTAAATATTGGAATGTATGTTAGAACTCTAATACACGACTAACTAGTCTCTCAGTTTAATTATATTATGTCGAAATAACAGAAACCGAGCCATAGATAAAATACAATCTTAAATGTCAACAATTTTCTATTAGTTAGGGCAAATATAAGAAATTATATTGTAATAATAATTTATATATATTTCTATTTGTTGATTGATTATTTTATATAATATTTGCCCCACGTTGGTAGGCATTTGTAATTAATTTAATATATTTGTTATTTTATTTATAGTTTAGTTGCATTACGTTGATATATTAATAGAGCATTGAGATATAGCTTAATTTATTTTATAGATAGAGCAGGAAATAGGTTAAGATGAAAAGATTAATGGAGTGGAATATACGTACTGTATTTCTTACGTAATACCTCTGTACACTCTTCATAAATATGGGCGCCAGTTCACAATGCTAGTGAACACTACTCTTTTATTATTTATCAAAAATTTTACTATGTCAATTTCATAATCGCAACCACATAAAATTAAAATATTTATTATTATTTGTCTGATTAGAACATTAAATTACTTAAAATTAGGTAGAGTTCGAAATAGACTAAAAACCATGGTTCTGTATGCTTTTAAATTGTCAAATTTATTTTTATATTGAGCAATGTTTAACTGACAAAGATTATTGCAAATTAATTTTCCAAATATTTTTTTATGGAAGCAAAGAGGTCGGTTCGCAATTTGGTTAGCACATATTTATTTTAAAATTGATGTATCTGTTGAAATTGACTGATTAATTCTTAATAATATTACAAACCTAAATTAACCTACGACACCTACTATACCTTAAATTACTATAAAAACATGGGATATTTAAAATTCTTACAATAAACAATATAGAAATATATTAATAAAAAAAACAGTAAATTTACAAAATTCGACAATGGTTATATGAGGAATTAAAATTTGTTTGTTGCCTTTACCTTTATTTCTGAAGTTAATCCTTTGTAATCAAACCAAAACAAATCACACATGCACTTCATTGTCGCACTATGGTGATGATCCCCTATCGGTGGTATTCTGCAACTGATGAACTGGAATGTCGTCCAACAACTGCAACGGCGTCTATTAGGATTAAAAATGACTTTGTGGTCTAATAAATCAGAGATTTTAACAACTTTGCTGATGGAAATTTTGCTATATCTGCTAGTACTTACACTGGCTTGTTTATCTTCGTTGCTTCTTAATTTATCTTTGCACTGTGGTAATACAATGAAAACACGCTTATAGGACTATCTAGGACAACCTAGATATCTATTTGATATAAGCATCTTGCTATTATCATTAAGACTCCTTAATTTCTACTTTACAATATACTCCTTACACTTATTTCTACTTTATTATCTAAACTTTAACAATTACTATTGTTTTTACTATTTAATTCTTTAATTTTCTTTTTGAAAAGCTCTACACGAGGCCACTGACGCTAGTGCCAGATACGTACTCTCTTTGCATTATTTTCATTACTAGGGAAGTTTCTTCATAAAATCAAAACAAAACTTCGTTAGTTTCGCATCCATTTGCTTCTATAGATACTATCTGCTAACCACCAATTACGTGTCACCACGTTTATACTTTTTTCTATTACGCGTTAGATTTACATTTAAATGCTTTACATAGTTATTCAACAATCTTTGCACTATTATAATTTCTTCACTGCGATTTTTTATGGATACTTGTATTTTGCTTGCGGTTAGTTAACCTTACACTGGTCTTTGCCCAGATTAAATAATCAGGAAACCAATGCGCAATTTTAAAATCCAAGCGCAATTTTTTTATGATTATGATCTTTGCAGGTACTAAACAACATGGATTAAGATACATATTGCATCTCGAAATCTAAGTATCATATGAAAACAATATGAGCAGTTCATGCCTCAAAATAAATCAGTATTATCAGAATGAATTTCTAAAAATTACCGTTATCATAGGTTTTTGCCACAGTGGAATTTCAATGGGATATTGATATATTTTTAGGATATACTTCCCTATACATTATCGGTGAAAAACCTAAATCTATTTTCCCTTAACTGCTATTTTTCCTGTACTATTAAATGGTGATCCACCCCCACTACACATAGTAATACAGGGGGAGGTGAGGCTGGGACTCCTCATGCTGTCAAACTCTGGAGAGCTGAGGCGTGAAAATATCAAAGAAACCCCCGTGAAAATATCAAAGAAACTATGGCAGACCCCATCCTTGACATGGTGTGAGACCACATGATTCCCAAATACTCCTTTCACAAATCTTCGAGAGAAATGGAAGGATGACATACGAGACTTCCTTAGCAGAGGCCTGACCTGGTTTACAGACGGGTCCAAGGACTGAAACAAGAACTGGTTCTGGAATACACTCTGAAGACCCAAGAGCAAGTCTGAGCTACGCACTCGGGAGTCACATTACAGTATTCCAGGCTGAAATTCTCATAATTCTACAATGTATTCGCAAAAATTTAAGGAGAACTTCGACGTGGATCGTAAAAGACCAAATTAACGCGAATATACGCAGGAAAACTAAAATGGACCCAAAAGCACTTGAGCACAGACCGGTCATAGAACTGTATCAGCTGATTAGCAATACAGGAATCACCAGAAGGGAGAGGATATGACTAGGGGCGACACAATAAGCCAATGAATGGCTGCAGAATCACCGATATTGCGCCTGACATGGCATATGGAACTCGAGGGAAAAACAGTGGTGACCCAATTGACCTAATTCTATTAAATATCATCATAATATTAATCACCTGAATGTAGTACCTACAGATTCCTCTTCTGTACTTAGCTAAACTAAATTAATTTAACAAGTTACCTAGAGAGCCACAGGCTGCTATCATACTTCTGATCACCAATTCGGATGCTTTATATATGTAGGATAGTTGATGGCCATAAACTAAATTAATTACAATGGAAGATATTTTCATGAATAGCCAGCCAGTAAGTTTTATAAAAGACAAATGCACTAACAGTAAAATTAAAAGAGCCCTCCCCCCCTACGTAACGTAAAACAATTATCATGATGAAAGTAGAGACATTTGAATATTCATTTATGCGTAAAGAATCATCTAACTTTAATTTTAGCATATTTTAACATATACTTCTGTATTTGTTATAAATATTAAAAGGAATTTCCTGCGTGATAAATTACTTTTGACATGTTCTTTAAATAACCCTTTTCTAATGTAACATATAATGCAATTTGTCGCGTGTCATATATTATTTAATGGGTACAATTTTTATTCAAAGATATGTAAATACCCGACGACTAAATCAGCTTGAAAGTACGTGTTATGGGAATGAATTCGGTATGAAACATATCAGGTTTTACGTGCAATTTGATTTTCTACAGACAGGAGGGTACAGAAAAGGCTCTTGTAATGCGGCTCTACAAATAACTTTTAGGAGGGGGGATTTTATTTCAAAATGTATTTCTTCTAAGTTCAACTACGGGTGTAACTTTACATGAGTCATTAAATGCCATTGAAACTAGTGATAATTTATAAAATATCAAACATTCTATGATATAAAAATATCAAACATTCTATAAGATACTTACTCCTCGCAAGTGTCGGTATATAATGTAAAAAACAAAGTATGCAGCCAGAACTAGTAGCCAGAACTAGCAGCCATCTTGGAACCGCCACCTTGAATATTTATTTTTTAAGAAATAATCATGTTGAGTTAACCATTTTGAGGCGCGTCGGACCATAAATAGCAATATTCGCGAGCCACCTTTGAGCAGCTAAAATACTCGTGATATGCGACGTTAAAATTCGCTTTGGACCATAAATGTCAATATTTATCAGCCATTTTGAATTCACCAGTAGGTACTTTGCTTGTATCAAGACTATAGACAAAACCTGCATCGGAATATCAAATATGTGTTGTAGAAAATAAGAAATTAAGTGGATATATGAAAAATAAAATATTAACATTGAAATAAAAAAAAAATGGATGTGTACTTATGACCACACGAGATGGTTCTTGCTGTACTTCAGGCATCTCGGCTCCCCGTGGCGTGCCCCCATCGTTGGCACTGGATAATAATTTTGTTATTTATATGGGGCTCCCATCGGACGGCATTGTACTCGATGATCTTCACTGTTTTTTGTAGATGTTTCAGTGTTACAGTATTGTCGGTTACTACCATATAACTGTCATATTTTGTACCGCTCGTCTTATATATTGCTGTTATCTTCAACTGGTAGCCTTGTTCTAATTCGGTTTTAATAACTTCAGTACTTATACCGTCTTGATGGAGTCCACGCAGGACGAATGCGTGGGTCTTACTTCTTTTGGGCGTGAATGTGTGATATGCTAGATTGCCTTACTTAAAAGTTTCCATGGACGTGTGTCAGTCTTCTAACGTTTCAGTATATAAAATGGTCGTATTGATTTCTTGTTTGCAGTGGAATTTGCATTTCAGGTTGATTTTTAAGTATTCAGTCATCCGCTTGTGGTTGTCGAAGGCCCCCTGAACAATTATTGGGGGCGGTTTGACTTCTTTTGGCTCGATTTCTCCTTCCTCGGGCTCCGTATCTTTGCTAGTTTGGCCGGTAGGGGTCAGGTATTTGGTTATCGTTAGTTTTGCCTGCCGTGTTCAGGCTTTGGAACTTGTCTGGCGTTTTTATTTTCGCAGCGGACTTTGTAGCTGTGATGTTAGGTTTCGTGGTTGATGAAGGGCATGTGCAGGACGTACCCTAATCAGTGATACGTCTTTTCTTTTCACGTTTGCACACATCTTCAATTTTGGCGCTGTTTTCAGGGCCTGTGTCCATTTTTGTAGGTCCCATGTCAGAAACTGACATAAAAAATAAATTTTTTTCGGATTTTCCGGGGTTTTCGACGTGTACTCGATGCCACACTGACAAAGGAGGTTTTATACACTGTTTCTACAATAATAAGGGCCATTGAAATGCTTTAGACGCGACGCGCCCAGTCTCATTCAACAACCACAAAAAAAAGTTCATCGCGCGCAAGAAGTTTTCACCTCAAAAAAGGGACTAGCACCTCTGGCCAGTTACAATTAGCAACTATGCAAATATATTCTAAACGCATAATTTTAGAACTCAAAGATGATAATAAACGTAAAATAATAAACGTAAAATGCTATATAATTACCTCAGTGCAGTCTAGAGCTGGCCAGGTTCATTGTTAAGTCGATATTAAAATATTGTAATGTAGGCGTAACCATTGAGTACAATGTATAATAAAGAATAATCACTAGCTAACGAATATCTATTATTATTCAAGTATGACATTAGAATGTTGTTTATTGCATTAATATTATGGCGCAGAAATCGCGCACGATATTTTCTGGGCTTCAATTAAAATTTTATAATTAGTACGTATTTTATATTATATGACCACTAAAATCTAAAGTAGGTGGTTTTATTACAAGTAAACGTTATGTTTATGTGCGATAACGTCGTTCCCTCATGTTCAAAGAAACAATAAATGCATTGTAAAATAAAATCATAACCCTAAACGACCGTGTGGAAATTTGCATATATTAATTTTAAATTACTGAATGAAATAGAAATAAAGGCAAAATTTACAGTACAATAAAGAATTTTATTATACGTTTAAAGTCGTTCGAATATCGCTCTATGCATATTGAGGAGGTGAGTAATAATATAAAATTTGTGAGTGCAAAAACACGACGGCAGTGCTGATATAAAATTGATTTAAACGACACTTTATTTACATAAAAGATATACAAGAGTTACCATATATAAACATGTTCTCTGCGCCGGATGGGAGATATGAAAATAGTAAACTTAACATTTAAGTTTAATTTAAATTTTATTTTTTTTACTTGCTCACCTAAATAAATCCTACATAAATGATTACAAGCCACGTAACCAAGAAATCGGAAAACAATTTTAAACATTTGGTATCAATTTCAGTCAAATCTCCCTACCTATAACAGAAATAAATGAGATAATTACTTGTAGATCAGACAGAGCAAAAAGTAAACATCTTAATATCGAAAACGATTAGACAGTGTCCCAGCTAAAAAATGTCCCCCTCTCTTCATTAGTAACCGCTTAATTAAATTATTTTAAAATTTGTATTCTGATGTCTTCAATGATGCTAATTCGAAATATGATATCCAATTTATGATATTTATACAGGGTGATACCGAAAAGTTTTTCAACTTTGTTATTTGCTTAGGGACATATACATAGGGAAAATATACAGGGGTATATTTTATTATATTTTTCATGATATTGTCAATCTAGACATACCATAAATTGACTATCTAGCGTCGAAGAAATCCGAATTTTAACCAATTCTTTGGAATATAATGAAAACTTGACAAACATAATACGTTTTGATCTAGGCGATCATGGAGGGTCATTTGGAGGGTGGATATTAAATATTCTAAAGCCATTCTAATGGATATATCAGTTTGACAAAGAAAACTAAAAAATAATATTAATTAGCTCAATAATTTCCTATTGCTTCTTTGTTACAATGTAAGCTAGGTTAAATTTAATGAGAAACGTTTTATATCATTGGGTAAAATAACAAAAAATATGAAAAAAACCGATAAAATCGGATCGATTAATATCCAACATGGACGAAAAAGCAATAAAATCACAATTGTAAATGTTCAATATGCCACCCATTCTACTGCAAACATTTCCTGACTCTTTTAGCAACACTCAATGTGGCCCTATGAAGAACGTTTCTACCTATTTGTCTGCATAAATTTTAAATTTTCTCTTTCATTTCTTCAACATTTCGCGCTGGAACCTTATAAACTTCCTACTTTAGGCAACCCAAAGATAAAAATCTAACTGAGTGAGATCCGGTGATCAAGCTGGCCAGTTACTGGCACCGTCAAGAGAGTTCGTTGTTATTAAATTTTCTCCGAATCGCTGTCGAAGATGTTCCTTCACTGGTATATAGTTGTGCGAAAGGCATCGAGATATTCAAGATAATCAAGATATATTTTAATTTCGAAGTTTGGATTTCTTGTAGGTAATCCGAAAATAAAGTGAGCCGCCAATACCTTTGAATCCTATGCAAATATAGACGGATCTTAAAAGTCTGGAATCGAGAACATATGGACGTAATTGTGTAATTTACAATTTTTAAATATTACGTACCCTAATTAGCGATATAACCAGCAGTATTTACTATTCATACTCTGAAATCACCTTTTTAAAATTCAAGTTAGAAAGCGAAATATACAATTAAAATCAGCGAATATTCAATGTTAATATGTAATTTAAATGTGAATAGAAAAAATATACGCAATTTTCCACACTATAACTAAAATCGTGTTATATTAAAATGGAATACAAATTATTATTTTGCTTAAATCATGTGTTCATACGGTGTACAGTATTCCCCAAGTGCTCTAATAATAAATCACTACATCCAATTTCCATGAAAAATGTACAAATTTCAGCTCACATATATCTGCAAATTTGCTTAATAAACTACTGCGAATCTAATTAAAACTAAAATATATGTAAATTCAGATACCTACCTAGTTTAATATAACACTAGTTAATATGAGATTATGTTTATATATTGCCTATTATAAAATCACATCTCAAAGATATAGGCCAGCAGAAATAGGGTTTGGAGAATGAAAAGTCTACATACAGCAATATTTTTAAAAAAATTTTGATTGGTGGAGATTTTGGTGTTTAGAGCATGTTGTCAGAGACGTGGACAATTGTTGGGTGGGGGAAGGTTGTCGTGTGTGTGTATATATATATATATATATATATATATATATATATATATATATATATATATATAATAATATAATATTATATATTATATATATATATATATATATATATATATATATATATATATATATATATATATATATATATATATATATATATATATATATATATATATATATATATATATATATATATATATATAATATATATATATATATATATATATATATATATATATATATATATATATATATATATATATATATATATATATATATATATATATATATATATATATATATATATATATATATATATATATATATATATATATATATATATATATATATATATATATATATATATTAATATATATATATATATATATATATATATATATATATATATATATATATATATATATATATATATTAATATCATAATTCAAAATATCTCAAAGGATACTTTCGGGTACGTGGTACAAATGGATAGTCAAATTTTACCGTACTTATTTCTTGATTACTGGGATATGTACAAAAATCTTTTGCTAAATTTAAGTTAATATTTATTGTGATAAATGCTACATATTTTTAGCTTTTTCTTAAGCTATACACATTTCATCGTATAATATTTTTGTAATTCTATCAGCGGCAACCTAAATTCTTTTATCGACAACCATATAAATTTAAAATTTTTATTGCGCATAAAGTACATACCATTGCACTTTCGGACAATTTTACTGGGCACATCCTGAAAAGCATGAAATATTATATCGGTAGGACCTTAAATTTTATTTCATTGATATACAAGCGCTTTTTGAGAAATGACGAAGATACATTTTTGATATTATAATGTGTCCATGTAATGACGATGTTAATAAATAGGGATTACTATTTACACTAACACTGTGGCTTGAACACCTAGCAGCAATCTTGGTTCAATTCCCCAGTGGTGTAAAATAAATTTTTAATAATTTATTTCCTAGATCTAACTAACGAGGTTTTCCAGGTTCACCACATTTCTGCACTTAATGGTGGGCGTATTTTTGATTTGTATGTTTTTTCTAGAAAGTCTTATATTTTTTCTAGCTTAATGTATATATATATATATATATATATATACATATATATATATATATATATATATATATATATATATATATATATATATATATATATATATATATATATATATATATTTAACTGAGTTTTTATTGACTTTGCTATTTTTGAACGATTGCTACTTGGGTATGTTTGGTTGAATATGGATGTAATACCCTTTTTAGGGTTCCATACCCAAATGGTAAAACGAGACCCTATTACTCAGACACCGCTGTCCGTCCGTCTGTCCGTCTGTCACCAGGCTTTATCTCATGAACCGTGATAGTTAGACAGTTGAAATTTTCACAGATGATGTATTTTTGTTTTTTATTTTATGTTGCCGCTAGAACAACAAATACTAAATAAACGGAATAAAATAAATATTTAATACAATATTTAATACTCTACAACAAATGGATATGGACCTGAATCTGTATGCTAATAAATGCCGGAGTCGCCGGTCGGACGAAATTATTGTTGTAAGAAAGGTGATGGCTTAGGGGCATTTCCCTCAAATTGGCCATGGAAGGCCAACATTCCCCCAATATGGATTCCCTGGTCGATGACAAGGCGGGACACTCTCAAAGTACATGCTCGACCGTTTCATCTTCTTATTCACATCCTCTGCAGATGGGTGTGTCACTTTGTCTCATATTATAGAGGTGCTTCCTTACCCTGCAGTGTCTGGTTAGAATTCCTGTTACAAATCGCAGGTTTCCCCTAGACATTGCCAGATAATTCCTCGCCGTCTCTTCGCTGGGATATTTCAGGATATTTCTGGCCAGCTGACAGCTACTGGTTTCATCCCACACCGTTTTAAATTTCTTATGGGTGTTTTCCTTTACTATTTGCAGTTTCGCTGCAATTGGTAGTGTACTTGAAAGACAAGGCCCAAGGATTTTCAGGCTGGCTGCCTTCTTGGCCAGTTAGTCAGCTTCTTTATTGCCATTGCATTGTGAGTGTCAACCCAATAAATAGTGCCTCGAGAATTTCAAATGGATTACTTCTATAATAACTGGTCCTTGTAAAGTAAATAGGTAACTGTCCAAAATAAATTAATTGCTCATGGGCAGATAGTTATCGTTTTATAACATAAGAAACACAGAGATATGCAGTTGTAGACACATGGAATTGTTAATATTTTAAGGGGTGCGATGGTACACAAAGAAATATAAAATAACCTGTTTAAATTGTTTGGTGTTAGTAGTGTCAAACAAATCCGATAACATCAATGCTGCGCATGCGCTACCCCGAATTACGATATCGGAATGGGACTTCGACAGGCTTGTCGCACTAGACTAGATTTCTGTCTGACTTAGTCTGAAGTAGAGGTTGAAAGCAGTTACAGAATAATGGTGTGGTATTCTGATTAGGCGCCTCGATCTCTACTATTCATTTTCACTCAATTCCACTCGATTTGAGGTTACAGAATAGGACTGAATATTACGGCTTTTTCCCCAATATTTATGCGATAGGTCCAAAATTAATAGGTTTTGGATATTTTGTATTAGCTTGCTGTTTTTTGAGTGAATTTTTGATATGAATTTGGAACAAAGAATATGTCTTTTAGTGTCTATTGGAATTCATAATATATGGCCATCTCAAACACTTTTGCGAAATTGGGAATGATGGCAATAGGCCTCTAGTTATCTAAGTAAGCTCTGTTTCCTTTTTTTAATGTATGGCAAACCCTAGTAAGTTTCTCTAGTAACTGTAACCACTGGGGTTTTTACCAGATTGACCGATGTTGAAATGAAAGGGAGCGTCGGGGTTTGCAAAAATATGTATACATACATAAATATATACACACAAGATCTCATAGTCCTGGGTTCGTCGCGTATGCTTTAAAGTTAGAAGGGGAAATCTTAATATTGATACACGGAGATTTAGCTTACCTCATATGCTCTCATGATGTCGATGTTAATCCTGTATGGCTAAAACCTCACATCATCACTAAGATTCACGAACTAACTTTGTCGGATAATATTGAATTTCGTTGGTCAAGAGATTAATTCAAATAACTTCAAACCAAGATATATATTTAATATTTAACAGAATAAATTACGCTGACAATAAAACATTTACACTAAACAAACTATAAATTTGGACACAACCAGATGCGTCGCGCAAATAATGAATCTATTCATATGAAAACAAAGCTAATCGCTAGGGTTAAGTAGACCTGATTCTAATAGAACAATTTTGAGTGCCTTTCCGCTTATTAAACTATTTGACTTTAAACCCGAATTTACTGTATGAAAACCTGCCGGAAACTGCATAATTTTGGCTAAGATTGTTGCTCCAGTCCTCGCTGGGCGGGACCAAAGTCGATCTTTCATCCCCTTTAAGTAATACCACTTACTGGGGGTGAAATCTCCACCAATCCTACGGGACCTACTTTACCCCTTACATGATCTCAGGAAACTATTCCCGTACTCTAACGACATCTGGTTGCAAAATAGAAAATAAACATTTTACATGACATTTCTGAGATTACTCTTTCTGCATCAATTAGTTAGCTGTTTGGCCATTTTTCCCATACCCGGAAACCATAAATTAAGTGACGCTTCTAACGGACGACTATTATTTATGGTCGAATCTTTTCGTGACGCTTTTATGGATCCTGTTAATTTTACAATTGATTTGAGATATTTTACTTTTTGGTAGTTACACATCTGTTTACGATTACGAAGTTATGCATTTACGAAGCTATGAAATTTTGCTAAGACCTTACTTAAAGAAAACACACTATACAAGATGAATTACTCATTTAATGTGGACCTTCTTAGAATTCTCTAAATAATAAACAAAGGACTTCTTGGGTTGCTATTCCTTTTCCGAACAGAATTATGACCTGCACTTTACCATTTTGTTACATAACTATAATAGTTTTCCCTAGTAACTTTCTAGTGTTTCTGGCAGAAATTTTAATTTGATCCCCTCAGCAGAGTACGATATATACCAATGTCACTCTTATAATAATAACGAATCCTAAAATATTAAATAGTTAAAACTTTGCAGACATTCTTGGTGTATAATATAATTTCTAGTATAATAATGATGTTCCATAATTGTGAAATTAGGAACAACAGTAGTTATATACCAGATTGTGGTGTCAAAGTCAATGTAACTTCCTGATCCAGTTAAGGATGATTTACCACAAACTGCCAAAAATTCTCATATATGTAGTTGTAAGGAAATAATTTATCAATAAATAACTACGTAACGTCAAACAAACTTTTGGGCCGATTCAAGCAGTATATAACACGAAATTATCAAAGGCCAAGCCTACAATATATCATTAATTTGTGCTTCAATAAGACGCGGACTGGTTGGGAAGTTTTATTCAATGGAAAACTGTATCTCCCTAAATCAAACGGCCCATTTATCATTCTCCCGTATTGGTTTGCAATTTCCAATGACCGCGACTAAACATACATCGCATTTGAACATGTTTGGTTAATGCACCGAACATATACGTGTTACATGATACATAATGACTTGGACTAATAGTCCAGCTGGCTTAAAAGTTACATATTCTATATAGCCAGATCAAGTTATGGTTTTATAAATGAAACTTGCCTAGAATTTATACGGAAATTATAGTAGAATATTATTAAAACACTACTCGCTGGGAATAAGCAATAATAATACAAACTAAATGGAAAATAAATTGCCGGAATCGAAACTAATAATTACAGAACTGATTTTTGAAAAAGCAATACTTGTTATAGGCCAGTTAGTAAGAGCCATGTTTTATCCTCCGAAGTTATATCTTCGCAAGGTTAAACATGAAGGACTGCATTCTAGTCGTCTGAACTTAAGATTAATTTGCCCTAAAAAAGGCCATAATTTCTAAGATAGAGGGGTTAAACTTGTAGATTATGTAAGTATTTCGCCGTAAGCGTTTTCTAATTTATCACTCAAACGTTTTGATCACTTTTTTCACAACATAGTAACTATAAATTGAATACATAATGTAATGTGCATGAAATTAATATATTCATCAGAGTGAAAACAATACCAACAGGAGCTTTAAAGTAATTACATAGCAATATCAAATCCTTTATAATAAATAGTAATGCAGAATAATTTATAGATATATATGTAACTTATTTTCGTTTATACATCAGCAGAATCCACTGAACCACGGGGAAGCGTCATCTGCAATGAACATCATTCAGGAGAAAGAGATCCCTATTAGCGCAGGTCCGTAATAAATTTAACTTTATTGTAAGCAGACATTACATAGATATCTATATATATATATATATATATATATATATATATATATATATATATATATATATATATATATATATATATATATATATATATATATATATATATATATATATATATATATATATATATATATATATATATATATATATACTACTTAATTCAACAAGTTTTTTATAATTTATATATTTTTGAAATAGAGATATTATCTTAGAAATATTATGATAGAGAAATAATGTTTTAATTTAATTATTGGATAATGATTCTCTTATTACTTCCCTAATGAATTCTTATTTTCGATTGGACGCCAGTTCTAGTGAATATAAATTTTACTTTAAACGAAGCAGCACCATAGTGCTATAAGTACTCTTGCCCTACAGGGGGTTAATTAAACTTAGTTGTTGTTGATTGATAAATGGAAGTTAACTATTCATAATTGTTCAAGTTAAAATATATGCAAAATTTTTTTTGATTAAGATATTTATTTGATGCTCAAAACTGTACGTAGTTATACTGTTTGTTATTTAAATTATTGACTTGAAATTTTCAGAACAAGAAAGAAGACCCCTTTATCTACCCCTAATTTTAACTCACTTGTATTACTGCCTCCTAAGCACTAATTTAAATTGACTATTTTAATTTATATTTATTTTTCTTTTTCAAAACTAAAAAGCGTGGCTGTTGCATCGAACGCCGTAACTACTCTTCTTAAAAACTGTTGGTTGTTGCTATGGATGTTCCCAGTTTCAAAAACGCCTAGCATTATTATTTCTTGTGAAAAAAGTCTCGTATATGAAACAAAACACTTCCTTATACTTCCTTAGTGACATCACCTTTCTTTAAAATAACATTTTCTGGTTACATACTTCTTTCTTGTATTGTTATTTTAATTTGACCAATCAGATTGATTCATAAATTTTTATTCTTATAACTAGAATTAAAACTATCATATATTGACCTTCATATTGTAACGATTATGGCCTACAAATACGCCACCACTGGATATCTAAAAATAGGCTCGAAGGGAGCGCGCTTAAGTAAACAGTGGCCTACCTGCGGCAGGGATACTGGGGCCATCTAGAATTATACCTGCGAGATTCGATTTGGTTTCGGGAAGACTTATAGCAAGGTCCCGAAGCGACCAGAACGATAAAAACAGGTATATGAGCTGATTCCGGCTGATATAAGTAGTGTAAGAATAGAAATAAATATTATACATAGTTTTATTATAAATTAGTGCTTAGTTAAAATAAATAAATAGTTTTTAAGTTGAGTGAGTGAAATTAATTATCCCATATAATATCGAGCCCCGGTAAAAACGTAACATTGGTGTCAGGTGTGGGGTGTGGGATAAAGACTATAAATAAATAAAAAGTGACACAATGGCTTCAATAAAAGTGAGATTGGAAGACCTAAAATTAGCCCAATTGAAGAAGGAATTAGAAGAACGAGATTGTGATGTAAGTGGAAAGAAAGCTGTTCTACAAGAACGATTAAGGGATGTGCTACTACAAGAAGGTGAAAGTCCAGATACCTACTTATTCGAAATTACTGGTGACATAAACTTAATGTTACAAGATTTGAAAGGAGAACTGTTAGAAAATTCAAGAGAAAATTTGGCCAAATTAGATAAATTGGAAGAAAATTCAAGAGAAAATGCGGCCAAATTAGAAAATAAATTGGAAGAAAATTCGAGAGAAAATGCGGCTAAATTAAATAAATTGGAAGAAAATTCTAGAGAAAATTCTATCATAATACAAGGTGAGTTGCAACAAATAAGACAAGAATTTCTGGAAAATTCCAGCAGAATCGAGAAGAAAATATCAGAAAATGTACAACAAAAGTTCGAAGAAATAGAAAATGAGTTACAAATGAAAATAGAGGAAATAAGAAAGGAAGTTGAGGCGTCGAATCGCCGAAAAGGATTGTCCCAACTAAATGGCGGCTGCGCCCTGCCCAGAAGACTGCAAGCATTGTCATCGAATGGAGGAGAAAGACATGTCTGTTCGTAGAACAACCGTCGTCGATGACCATTGGCTGTCTGAAGAGATATAAAGGGATCAGGAAAATGATCCGGACCTAAAGCCCATTCTAGACTGGAAGAAGGAAGATCATAAACCAACATGGGAAGAAGTTGCGCGATATTCTCCTGCAGTAAAATCGTACTGGGCGCAGTGGAACTCCCTTATTGTGAATGATGGACTTCTAAAGCGTATCTTGAATAGTCCTGAGGGGGGAGAAGAAAGAAGACAACTTGTCATTCCCAAGAACAGGATAACGGAAGTGTTGGAAGAAGTCCATAGTGGAACAACGGGAGGACACCTTGGTGTGACAAGGACGCTTGGAAGGCTACGAGAACGATTTTACTGGCTGAACTGCAAAGAGAATGTCAAGGATTGGTGCGAGAAATGTGTCGCCTGCGCAGCTAGTAACGGACCACAGACACGTCGAAGGGCTCCGATGCGTCAGTACAATGTAGGCAGCCCCTTCGAGAGGATTGCAATCGACATTGCTGGACCATTTCCCGAATCTGAAGCTGGAAATAAATATATCGCCGTGGTAATGGATTACTTTAGTAAGTGGGTGGAAGCATATGCCTTGCCAAATCAGGAAGCAGTCACAGTAGCGGATGTCCTTGTCAAGGAATGGATTTGTCGATTTGGTGTGCCCTTGGAGTTACACGCGGATCAAGGAAGGAACTTTGAGTCGGCCCTGTTCCAGAATGTCTGTAACATCTTGAAAATCCGCAAGACAAGGACCACTGCATTACATCCGCAGTCCGATGGAATGGTGGAAAGGATGAACCGGACGACCAACCGCTACTTATCGAAGATGCTCTCTGACCGTCAAAGACACTGGGACTGTTACCTGCATTTGTTCTTGTTGGCCTATAGATCCTCCATCCACGAAACAACAGGAGAAACCCCGGCCAGTATTATAATGGGGCGTGAACTACGTCTACCTTGCGACCTCAAATTTGGTTGCCCTCCCGGGGATGACGTCGCTGGAGAAGACTATGTAAATAACCTGCGGAGGAAAATGAACGACATACACCAGCGAGTTCGTTCCAACATCCAAAATGCAAGCGACCGGATGAAGGAGAGGTATGACAATAGAGCTGAGGATGGTGGATATCAGCCCGGAGATCAAGTGTGGCTGTACAACCCACAACGACGTCGCGGCTTGTCCCCAAAATTGCAAACCTCCTGGGAGGGTCCGTACGAAATTCTCGAAAGAATTAACGATGTCATCTACCGAATTAAGAAGCCACCCAGAGGGAAGCCGAGAGTTATCCATTACAACCGACTAACTCCTTTCGCCGGAAGAAATGACGACCCTGGTACGGCAAGAGTCCGAAACTTCGAGTCACCTGGGGACGATCTGAGTTTTGAAGGTTTCATGGCCTTGCACTCTGGCAGCCACAAGACAAGGTATGGCGTGATCAGAGAAGAATACCGAAGCCTGTTTCAAGTCCCCGCTGATTTCTCGCTGGCCCACTGTGTAGCCCAAGACCTGCATATGTCTAGAGGCATAGCCCTTGCCTTCAAGCAGAGGTTTGGGAATGTGGGCACCCTGAAGAGACGGAATCCGGAAGTTGGACGAGTACTTCAGTTAACCCACAACCAACACGGCAAGGAGAGACAGATTTTCTACTTGGTGACGAAATTACTGTCCCACCACAGACCAACCTATCGCAGCATGTGGGATACATTAGTCGACCTACGAGAAATACTATTGTCTCAAAACATTACAAAATTAGCGATACCAAAACTGGGATGTGGACTTGATGGCTTAGACTGGAGAATGATCAGAAGTATGTTGGAGGTGCTATTCAGGTTCACAGGCATAAACATTCTGGTATGCTGTTATAATTCCAGGAGACCTGATGGAGAAAAGACCGACGACTGTTATTTTCACATGACGTCTGGCTGCAAGAAGGGGAACCAGTGTAGATATCGCCATAGACATGACGCTACATTTCGGGACGAAACGTCTTTAAGGAGGGGGCAGTGTAACGATTATGGCCTACAAATACGCCACCACTGGATATCTAAAAATAGGCTCGAAGGGAGCGCGCTTAAGTAAACAGTGGCCTACCTGCGGCAGGGATACTGGGGCCATCTAGAATTATACCTACGAGATTCGATTTGGTTTCGGGAAGACTTATAGCAAGGTCCCAAAGCGACCAGAACGATAAAAACAGGTACATAAGCTGATTCCGGCGATCGGGAGAGCAGTGATAAATAAATATCCGTGCGACGCGTTTAAGTGAAAAGTTAAAAGTGGAAATAAATCATTATAAATATACCCAAGTAGTGTAAGAATAGAAATAAATATTATACATAGTTTTATTATAAATTAGTGCTTACTTAAAATAAATAAATAGTTTTTAAGTTGAGTGAGTGAAATTAATTATCCCATATAATATCGAGCCCCGGTAAAAACGTAACAATATATTATAATTTTGAATTCTGAATATATATTTACTTATTTTCAACTTTTGACGTATAACTTAACTTTCTGTTTGGCCCGTTCCCTCTACGTTTACAAATTGGTTCCTAGCTATGAATACGAACCCCTTATTTACACGTATGCTTCCCTATTAATCCTTCAATTTAGACACAGTTTATCTGTTTGCATAAAGGAATATGGTCAACAACGACCACGGTTCGAGCCGATTTATAGTCGGCAATTTTTGACGCAGCCAAGCCACCAAATTTTTTATATGGCGGAGGGTGATATAAAGTTTGGGGCATCATATTTTTAAACAAAATTTTGCTTTATCCCCTCAGCTCATATGATCAGATTGAGATTTTATACACCAAAGAAAAATAATGCATTACTTACCAACATAGCAGAGGTTGATATTTCATAGTAGAATATTTGAATACCTGTATGTCGAATATTGGTGTTACAGTGTCCACAACAAAAACATCGATATAGGTATCTGATTTCGATTAACATAAAACCTGTATTAGTATTTTTAGAATTACTGTTTGTTTAACAAGACATGGCGCAGTCGGTAAAAAAAGTTCCTAATGAACAGTTAAAAAGTAGTTAACCAGCAGAATATCTGTACAGTTTTGATATAGAGACGAACCTTACGTGATGAACCTTACAGAAAGTTGAGAATGTGGAAGTCATACTAAATATTTACTATCTAAATATAATTTAGACTTGTTGCGGTCTAATTTTATAAATTTGAGTGTGAGATAATGAGATTCTAACGAAGAATAATATTGATTATAAATTATATAATGATAATTATTCACTCAGCAATTGCGGGAAATGATACTTTTCGGCACTTTGGCACTTTCGGTACTTTTGATTACAGTTGACCGCACGATGCACAGCGAAGATAAGTCAGCAATCAAGGGCGGATCACGGGACACTTTTCGCACGTGTTAGATACTAATTATTTACCTAACAGCAATCGTGGCCGGAAAAGATACTTGTTAAAACACGTGCCACGAAAACAAACACAAAATTTACGTATTTGGTACAATATTTTTCCTACTAGTGTTGACTAAACTGAACAAAAATTATAAAAACAAAAAAGTTAACTTTTCATCTGCATGATTTCCTACTGTGTTTTAGTTTAGTCTCAAACTTTCTACATATTTATACCTGTGCATTGGTATCAGGATGATGGGTCAGGATCAACAATTTCCGGTCAAAATTATGGAACTCATGAAACTGGTCTAAAATAATCTCGTGAGTACAGGAAAAATTGTTAAAAAATCTCATCTGGGGGCGGAAATGAAAATAATTGAGTTAAATTCTAAGTTTCTGTATTCGTATAGCTAAATAACTAATGCAAAAATTGTGAAAAATATCCCATTGATGAAATAGGGTAGTGTTTAGGGGATGAAAATCGAGGTAATTATTGAAACTGGATAACTGCGTTGCGCTCCTGTAAAGACAATTTCACAAAAGATGGAAACATTTTACAAAATAATGAACGAAATGAGCGAAGAGTGGGGCGGTTATAAATTTAATTATTATTTTAAACAATGCAAGAAAATAAAATAGAATTATTTTTTTAATGGTGTTCCCCTTCATTTACAGGGGTGAGAGTGGAGGGGTTGCAAATCAATTTTTAGATAAAGGATTGTGTGTTTCGAGCGTAAATGATACTTTGCAATCGATACTAGTGAGTGACTTCATTAATTAAATTGAATACGGCATTTCAGTAATCAATGATTGCTTTCAAAATTAGGTGTTTTCCGTCTGCATCAACATGTTCAAAATATTATTATTCAAGAAGTTGCAGTTAATTGGCGCAATTTTCAAAACATAAATCCCATACTCCATACAGTACTCACATAAAAAGATCAACGCAGAGCGAAGCGGTTAAAAAATGTATGAGAAATATAAAATTAGATTTACCTAATTTTAGCGGCTTAAACCTCTCATCTGATTACAGGCTCTAACTCCCATACCACATAGTAAACGAAACCCAACTATCTGTTTATAATATAGCTCTAACCTTGTTCTGTAACCGCCATGGCTGCTTCGTTAAATTGAGGCTCAGGAAACACAAAATCACTGTCAATAAAACACTGAAAATCTACTGCCCAATTGTTCGCTTAAACACGTCTTGCGTCTAGACTTGGAAAATTCAAATAAGGCAAGTATAGGGATTATGGCCTCTGGCCATTCGAGGAATAGGGTTTATACTCACTAATGGCTATGTTATTTATCTGTTTCCTTGAAATCGAAAAAATTTATATCATTTTAGTTTTGGCTATGCAATGCTATGATTTTGTATATGATTTTATATATATACATTTATATAAATAAAATTATTCATTAGAAACAATAAAAAATTACTAAATATAAATATTCAAAAAAAATATTTGAATAATTCTGGATTTCAATTTATTGGAAATGTTTTAAAAAATGGTAATCTACATTTTTACCACACATGTACGGTAAATTACGGCCTCCCACCACACATATTTGCGTGCCGTAAAGTGCACTTTACGGCACTTATATATTGTTGGCTAGAGTAACATCAAGAGTTACCACCTATTAATATATAAATATTTTCAATTATATTAAATTAATATATAAACCTATTCAGTATATTCATTTGCTATTATACAACTATTTCTTATTTATCATTAATTGAATAATATGGTAATATATAAATTTACCGCACACGTGCAGTAAAGTACTTCTTCCAACACGCATTTGCGCGCGGTAAAGGGCACCTTATAGCGTGCTCGTAAAAAAATAATAATTGCGAACTGTTATTAAGGTGTGTTTTTCTGTCAAAAATAATTTTATATTTCACCTTGATTTACTGGTCTGAGGCTTTAGACGAAGCTTTCAAGGGAATACATTTTCCATATTATTTAGGAATTTTGTAGTTTGTAGAAACGTCAGGGCCTCAGGCCTCTTGGGCTTATATGCAAAGAATAACTTTATATCACTGTGCATGTTGCTACGAAGTTCAAACTCACAACAATGGAGCGAAATTATTAATTAGGAAGCGTAGTTGTTCAGAAGCAAAATATAAATGAGCCTCATCTAAAATCAAGCCTAGTTAAGGCGGCCATAGCACACCATATTATTTCATTAGTCTTTATGGGTCACGTTTCTAAGCCTCCCTAGATATGATGGAATATCTCAGACAGTTGCATTGAATTTAGAGCAAATTTAACTTATGACAATTGTCTTCGCAAGCCAGATAGCAGATAAAATGTTTTGTTTGGGGGCCTATGAGGGGCTATTGTTTCCAAAACTCCTGCGCTTTCTCTTGTTGTATCCCAAATGTAATTTAACTCGTAGCAATGGGAGATTAAATAAAATATTTTGTTTATGCGGATATTTCTGAATGTAGCAACTTATCAAGCTACTGTAAAATACTAAATTTAATGTATGGGATATTTTAGATTACGTTAAAGTGCCGAGAGCCATTTCAATTATCCTGGTAAGCCGACTGCTTTACATGCAAGAGACCTAGTTTCTGTTTAGAAATAATTATTTACTGGTACCAGGAGCATCTAATATTCATTCTCTCAGTTTGAAAATAATAGTACGAAACAAAAGCCACAACGCGAATTTAAAACATTCATACATCATAATATGTACATGTAACTAAAGAATATATATCTTTATTCATGGTGTAACATTCAAATCATGAACATTAATGTGCACGTGGTCATATTTTAATTTCAGCATTTATCACTTCAGATCACATCATTTATTTGTATTATCATTAATTTCTTTAAATGGGTTATACAAACTTGAACTGAACGACATTGTAATTTTTTCGGATATCATATGTGAACAAGAGGTACACAACTAATCTAAAACGACGCTGGTCCTTTATTAATACAAAGAAAAATATACCAGGCTTTCTAGCATTTTAGACGCAGACTTGACCACTACTATCACTCAAACAGAATATAACACACTAAACACACACAAAACTCAGACAATTATCGTACCCCAATCCACGTTAACTGAAAATGTTGCACTAGACTTAGAAAGTTCAAATTTTACTATTAAAAGGTTCAGAGACAATGGTGTCATATATAAGTACATTTTTGTAAATTAAACTAAGTTTAAAAATAAGGTTTTGTTGTTGTACGCAGGTTAGTAGATAATATGAGTTATCATTTTTATTTGCGGTAATTGCTTATAATTGATTGACCAACTGATAGATCATTATATTATCATGCCTATCAGCAAGTATCAGAAAGAACTTTTAAAGTAGCGCGTTGTAGAATCAATTGTTAACAATATGTATGCGTCTAAATGTCAGCACATATTTTACTTTTATTGCCACGCTCGAGACGTCAATGTATTATTCTAAACGAGTCATTATAGCTGTTTCTTTGCCTGTCTCGTTTCGTTCTCTGAAATTCACACGTATTTTCATATACATAAAGAATGTTGATTTTCCTGCGGAGAATGTTTGAAAAAGATTTACTTCGTACAAAATCATTGCTTAGTAAATATTTTCTGGAGAACTGTAAAGAATGCAGTAAAGAGTATGACATATTATACAATTTTTATTGTGCTTCTTTTAAAAGGCGTTTATTAATATATTGTCAGCAATTCAGTTATATACGCTTACAGGCAAATAATCTATCCACGCAAATTTTCGATGAATTTAAATTGCAAATACATTTTTTATTTGATGTCCGATTTAAACGAATTTCGAAGAATAGTGTACGAGTAGATAAATTAATGGAAGAGAATCGCTCACATTTTTAAAATGTACTAAAAAATAGATGTACGTTTATAACATAAAGGTTTAAACAAAAAGATATTTTTTACCATAACTTTAAGCCCCCCTGTGGAGTGGCGAAACAGTAAATTGTTCTAAATTAAGTTTTAGTTATCAAGTCACATCTACACTTAAGATTTTTATTTTTGGTTCACCTCGATATCTTTATTTTTGTCCCAAAAATCCCAAAAATCCCAAAAATGAATTTGCCCCTTCGCAGTCCCGATTTAAACCCGATCGAACATGTCTGGGACACATAGGACAGAAAAGTACGGTGCGGGTTCCTGATCTAGCTAATTTATAGGAGCTTAGTGAAGTACTCATTGAAGAATGGCAGCAAATTGATCAAGATTTTAGTCGGAGCCTTATTGAAGGGATGCCAAGGCGTATGGAGGCTGTGTTTCGAGCACGTGGTGGAAACACTCGTTGCTCAGTTATTTGTTACTGATACTGTTAATGTTTGTTGTTATTGTTATTTTTATTTCAAGTGTGTTTTAATTTAATTCGCGCGTGCCATTTTCCTTAGTCCTTCTTACAAAAAAAAATGGAAATTGCAATGTTGTTTTAAAAAAATCCACATTTTCCACAGGAATAAAGTTATCGAGGTGAATAAAAAAAATGTTAATAGTGTCTTAAAGTTATGGTAAAAAAATGTATTTTTGTTTAAACCTGTATACTATAAATACGTCTATTGTTTAGTATATTTTAAAAATGTGAGCGATTCTTCATTAATTTATCTATATTCTTTGAAATTCGTTTAAATCCGACGTCAAATAAATAAGTTATTTGCGATTAAAATTCATCGAAAATTGGGATGGATCGATTATTTTGCCTATGAGTGACACATAAGAATTATTGCATGCCTAATATTTTCATAGTTTGATGAGGTATGAGGCAAAATTTTTCTACCGAATATTCCACTTAATTATGTAATATAATTAATAAATAATAAAATCAATAAATGCATGTAACTGTAAGACATTAGAATGACATTTCTAATAGGAACCATACAAACATATCGTAATCATCAATATACTAATATCATTAATATCCCATACCAGTGGCGGCCTTGAGTTTGACTTTAAGGGGGGCGCAGGCAAAAAAAACGTAAGTAACATATTCGGGCCTTACTCGAGAGCTCATAACAAGCAATTTGCTATTTTATTAAAACAATTTATATTGTTTACTGTACTATTGTTAAAGTTAAAATCCATTCTACTGCTTTTGCAATATACAAAAAAATACACACTGAAAGAAATCCGCTAAGTGCACTTTTGTTTTGGCTGAAGTTGACTTAGGGTAATACAACATTGTATACATGTAAATAAAAACTTCTATAAGATTAAACACGCATAGATATAAGATTATAATGGTTATATAACTGGAATATAAGTTAATATTCGTAATATAAGCGCTATATGATAGGGTTTTAGCAGCAACTCATCTGATGACAGGTTTTCAGAAAAACGCGTTGTATAACCTTAAAAACAGTTCATTTGTCACAAATAGTATACAACTTTTGTATAGGGGCTATTCAATTTTCATATAACGGTTAATGTCTCTTCTCTCAGTGCATACTTACAAAATAAAATAAATTTTTTTCACCACAACAGCAAAGCTACAGTCTTATCATAAATGTTTTTGTCAAATTTGCGCTCCCGCACATGAAATAAATTTAGCACTAGCGTTGGACGTCCGTTATTTTTTAAATTCAAGTTTTCTTCTAAACTAACTTAAATTACTAACAGAAATCACAAATCCCGATAGTCCATACTACATATTAGAACCAAATTATTGAAAATCGCAAAAAACCCACCAAATTAATAAAAAAAATTTTTGTAAAATTGCTGCGGGAGAGGGGGGGGGGGTTGGAGAGTCCTCACTCATAGGTATCATGGTCCCATATGTATAGCAAAAAGATGTATACCTATAATTAACCATTAATAATTCCGCATTTTCATTTTTAGGTCAGCGCCTCTTTTAATTTTTTCACGCCCTAAAGAGAAAACGTCATCCTTAGTGAGCCTGACCAACGGACTGACTGACCATCAACACCCAGCCAAACCGCGAAATCAAGTGTTAGTAACGACGAAGGGATATTCAAGTGAGGCCTCATATTTGTTTGGGTTAATCGGCAAGTCGCGTCGTTGAGTGGCACACATTTTCGTCGTCTTTAAAAACAATGGAAATCAACAGTGCAGTGGAAACCTTGGTTACGTTACGGCATTCAATTCAATATTATAGATGCTAAAGCTGACATACAGTGATGGGCAGAATATTGGGCTTTGTTTAACTTTTATTTAACAAACAGAATATTGGACTGCGCCGATGGCGAGGATGGATTTTATTGGAATTCTGGTAAACCCAACGATTTGATTCAGTAATTTCTGACGCCCATGGCCCATGTACGGATATATGAGAAATAAAAAAATACTCTGTGTGACCCGCCACATGTGCCGACTTCAAAAAGGCTACTCGGTTTGCAACGTGGAGCAGCGGATTGTTACGTTCTCTTTTGTCAATTGACTATTTACTATTTAGATATCAAAAGTTTATTGTAGGTACATAAATCTGAATAAATCTATTAGGGAATTAAACAGTTCTATTCTTTTAACATTCATTATTAAGTCTCAAGATATGTAGGTTACGAGTATTGGGGCGGCACATTTGTGTTGTAGTAATTTCACCTTTTTCATAGAACATTATTGATTGGTGTAAAAGGATCTAGTTAGCCATTATGTCCTTATTCTTTGTTCTCTGATCTTTTGTTCCTACCGTTTTCTGTTATTAGTGCGTCCAGGCTGTCAACAGATCTATGGCAGGTGACCTGAGGCATCGTCTAGGCCGTGTGGTACGAAGCCATTTTATTTCGTTTTCTCTTTGGCTCGTGCAACAGGTAGTAACGCTACTTATGGTTCACGTTTAAAATGTGTTTTCTTATAAGAATAAAGACGAAAAATTTCCATGATACGGTGCGATTTAATAAGAATATCACTGTGGTGTGTTATTGTGGTTTGTTAACCCGCATATCCTCGACGGTATGTCGGATACAACTGCTTGAAATAGACCCTGTGTTACGTTATTGAGGAACACATCATTGGACATCCTTTAGAAGCCGCTTCCATCGACTCAGGCGTCGCACGTCGAGTGAACTATTATACATAGGAGTCTCTAAGACTTCTAGGTACGAGTATAATAGTTTTCACTCTAAGAAATGGTGAAAAACATCACATTAAATTTTGGAAGCTATTTGCAAGTTAACAATTGCACTTAGCGACCTCTACTTGAACTTGTTTTCCGCAAATTCGATAGGGAACAATTTTCAAAATATATTATTCTCAATCTATATTTTCTCTATATGCTATACTAAAAATGCTTGGGAGTGAATATATGCAACGTGAAATAATGAGTCTTTTAAGCAATTAAATATCTTACTTATTTAAACTAATTTTTTTTAAAGGAGATTATTTGGAAAACAAGATTTTCTGCCTTTTGTCATTAGGTTCAACTAGTTTTAATAAAATTATATTTACCAATTTGAAACTTATATTACAGCAGTAATTTAAATTCCTAAATACCTAATACAAAAATAGCCAGTATGTATGAGAATTCGAGTGAACATTATTTTCGTTGACCCACTTAAGTAATACCTTCACTGTTCTTAAATATTTAATGGGTAATTCAAGTGGATATCGCAAGCTATTCTTTTCCCGTAATGGTATAAGCAACTTTTATTTTTACTCTTTCAGTATCCTCTCAATAGCTCTTAAAGAGAATATGTTCTGACCTTAGTGCTTAAGCCTGCTTTACGTCTCATAGCTCATAAAAGGGTTTTGAAGTAAATACCTACAGAGCATTTCAACACAATTCCCCACAGATGAAAATATATAACTATTGTAGATCCGCAGATATTATTAACAACATTATTTCCGTTCTAACTTTTCAGTCTATATTTAGGTATTATTTTATTATTATTAGGTATTAGGCATTATTTTTTGCTTTATTACATTTTATCAAACAAAATCAAAATAAAAAAGTTACGTAGAAGATTCCTGTTTCATCCTGGAATAAATTTATTACTTTTTAAAGCTATTTGCTCATCGCAAGAATGCTATTTCGATATCACTCTTTCTCTTTAAATATTTAACTGTCTTTAAATGCTTATGAATTATCTTATATAGTCCAATATATATTTTCTGGCATATACCTAGTAAAAGAAGTTGTTTAAACATATTATACAATATTACTCCTTTTAATGTTTTATAACATTCTTGCTTCTAAATGTAAAAGTAAATGTATGCTTGTCTTAAAAGTATAGCCCTATATAAATATCAAAAAAATTTCTTACTATAATTGAAAAACTAAAATGTAGATAACCAGTAATTCCTCTAATATATATATATATATATATATATATATATATATATATATATATATATATATATATATATATATATATATATATATATATATTGTGAAAAGTAATCTTGGGTTGGTAGCATTTCATTACATAGAAATAAGTAAATAGACGAATAAGAAGGAAAACACACTTACCAGTGCTATATCTGGACACACATACTGAAATGAATCACTATACACACGAAAACGAACCACTTAGAAGTTGTACAAGTTCTTTCACCTTTCTTGAGGATCTTCAGAGCAGTATACGATTTATTTCATTGATCATCCATACTTGAATTTAAAATATTAATACTCCAACATTTGCAGTGACGTTATATGACATTAGTTTTTGACGGAACTCATTCTTAGAATACACAAACCTAGTCTACTATTTATATTTGTTCTATTTGAACATATTATATATAAAAGTATTAGGCATACAGTTATCCAGAAGGTGTTAAACTTTAAAATGCATAAAATCTTGTTGAACCTATTGAAAAACAACTACTTTTTCCAACTATATGCGGGAAATTATTGAATTATATATACAATAGAGTTCTGAAGCATTCAAAGAGGGAGTGATACAGAAATTGCTTGCTTAGTCAAAACTAAAATCATTTGTTGGTTGTATGTATTAATTGTTTCTTCGAAAATTCTCGAAAAAAAGGATGAACTCTATTGTATATATATATATATATATATATATATATATATATATATATATATATATATATATATATATATATATATATATATATATATATATATATATATATATATATATATATATATATATATATATATATATATATATATATATATATATATATATATATATATATATATATATATATATATATATATATATATATATATATATATATATATATATATATATATATATATATATATATATATATATATATATATACAAGCTGGTCCAAATTAAGTGTCCAACATTGCTAACTCTGTTATTATTAATGAAAAGAAATTATTTAAGTCACCTAGTAGCCGCTGATTAAGATAAAGAAATAAAAATAACAATTGAGTAACTCGTTTTTCAGTTTTTTGACAAAATATTTTTTTTAAATGGAATGCCATGTAATTAGTATATTACACTTTTCGGATATAGAAGGTGGTAATGACGATTTTCCGAAAATTAAAGAAACAATAATAATTTTAAGGATATAAAAAAAATGTTTAATAGGCAACGAAATTTATTCTATAATATATGACATAAACAGCGATAGATAACAAATAAAGAACTTTATTTTATTCATAAAAATGTAATCATCCAATTAAGCCATTTGTAGAATATGCTTACCTCGTTCCTCAATACGTTCCTCAATTGGTTGTTCGATTTGGTACAACTTTTCCATAACTGCATAAGGCGTCAATATTATCACACTTATGCTTGTAAATAATATATTTTTCGTAAACCAACACGGAAAAATAAAGTGGAGTCATATCAGGTCACCGTAGAGCCATTAAGCGAGGTCATTTATTAGAAAATATCAATCTGTCATTAAAAAGTGTACATAATTTCATTAATAAATTGTACGCATATTTCATCAGTCAGTAAGCCCTAATGAAAGGAAGGTCCAATAAGTCTTGAGGTACTTAAACCACACCAAACATTGAAACTAAAACGAACTTGAGGTCGTCTTTGGCGAACTTGCATAGATTTTTTCTCGAATAAATTTCTTTTATACATTTTTCGATTTCGCAAAGTTTGACTCCTCGCTCTATAATATTTATCGAAGGTTTGCATTTTGTTTACGGTAATTCATATACCAATAACAAAAAATAAGACTTCTTTCGGGTTACCAGGTAATAACTGTTGAACTGGTCGGTACTTATTAGGAATAAACTCGTACTTTTTAAAAATCCTTTGAACAGTTATATAATGAGTCTTACTCCCTATACTTAATATACTACTTAATAAGGGATATACTACTTAATATACTACTTATAATACCTATATTACTTAATAAGGAGTAAATTGGAGTCTTACTGAATCCTATCTCCTTTAAAATTATCATGGTAAGACTCAAAATATCTAATAACTGTAATTTCCACTGCCTTTCTAATTATCCAGTTCTGTTTTATCAGCCTTCTAGTAATGTGTCATACCACTTTGAAATTTTCGGTAGTTTAAAAAAATATTGACGAACTGATGTAATTCGACGCCGATATGATTGTGCATAGTAATCTTCTGCCCTAAGATCATTTTGGAATACAAAATAAACTTCTAACATTACATTTTTCAGAATGGGGGAGAACCATTCTCTTAATTCCAGAAGATTTTACTTACTGTCCGTGTGTTTGTAATTTTCCAACCTAGCAACCAAGGGCTAGGTTTATTATATGGAATCAGTAGCGGCCAATGCATGTCATTGATTTCAAATTACTGAAATAAGTTGCTACTCATTGCACTCAAAATTATATAGTAGCTGTTAGTATACCTTCGCTGCTATAGCTTTCAAAGCTAATAAATAGTACTTTATCTGTTGATTAAAAAAAAAACTTCCAAATTAGATCATCTCTTCAAAGAAGAAGGAAGAAGCAGGGTGAGGTATATATTCCAGAAGTCTGTGATTTGAATATAAGTGTACTATGGATAAAAATGCCAGTGTAGTACAAACAGAACTGGCAGAAGATTGTAGACAATCACTACAGGCCCTGAAAAATTATAAAATAACTAAAGGGTCAACATGGGAATGTCACCAAGCGCTTGTGAGAGCCTGTCAGATGAATAACATCTTCCCATGTTGGGTCAAAGGACACTCACAAGGCAACGGCAATAAAGAAGCTGACAAACTGGCCAAACAAGCAGCCTGAAAATTTCTGGATCTGGTTCTTCGAGTACATTACCAATTGCAGCGAAACTACAAATGGTCAAGGAAAACACAAATAAAAAATTTAGAAGCTATGGGATAAAACAAGTAGCTGTCGGCTGGCTACTTGTACTTGGAATCTCCTTAGATCCCAGCGAAGAGACAGCAAGGAATTATCTGGTAAAGTCTAGGGGTAACATGCGATTTGCAATAGGAATCCTAAGTGGACATTGCTGGGTAAGGAAGTACCTCCATAATATGTGCCAAAGTGACACACTGTAGAGTATGTGAACAAGAAGATGAGACGGTCGTGCATGTACTTGGTGGAATGTCCTGTCATATCATCAACCAGATAATCCATTTTGGGAGAACGCCTTCCATGGGAAATGCCCCTAGGTATCAGCATCACCTTTTCTAAAACACTAAGCTGGTTGAGGGGCTAGGCGAGACGTTTCCCCACGGAGGAAGTACAAGGGTCCCAATGGGGTCTAGGTGCAGCAGAATTTTTGATTTGGCCTCCGTACAGATTGCAAAATACAGAATACATATCATCTCTTGACGTATCTATTATTTAAAGTGTTTTGTATAGTGTATAAATTTTATAGTTTGTCTTCAATGTCCTCTGAGCTAAGCTGACAAACTGGCCAAACAAGCAGCCTGAAAATTTCTAAATCTGGTTCTTCGAGTACATTACCAATTGCAGCGAAACTACAAATGGCCAGGCAAAACACAAATTAGAAATTTAGAAGCTATGGGATAAAACAAGTAGCTGTCGGCTGGCTACTTGTACTTGGAATCTCCTTAGATCTCAGCGAAGAGACAGCAAGGAATTATCTGGTAAAGTCTAGGGGTAACATGCGATTTGCAATAGGAATCCTAAGTGGACATTGCTGGGTAAGGAAGTACCTCCATAATATGTGCCAAAGTGACACACTGTAGAGTATGTGAACAAGAAGATGAGACAGTCGTGCATGTACTTGGTGGAATGTCCTGTCATATCATCAACCAGAGAATCCATTTTGGGAGAACGCCTTCCATGGGAAATGCCCCTAGGTATCAGCATCACCATTTCTAAAACATTAAGCTAGTTGAGGGGCTCGGCGAGACGTTTCCCCACGGAGCAAGTACAAGGGTCCCAATGGGGTCTAGGTGCAGCAGAATTTTTGATTTGGCTTCCGTGCAGATTGCAGAATACAGAATACATATCATCTCTTGACGTATCTATTATTTAAAGTGTTTTGTATAGTGTATAAATTTTATAGTTTGTCTTCAATGTCCTCAAAGTTTAAAGAGTTGTTAGATAGATTTGCCTTTATGCCTGTGATTTTTTTGAAAATGAAACATAGGTTTTAAGTTATTAAAAAAATATTGCACGGTGATATTTTCATAACTACTAAGTAATAATGGCTTTAATTTTTTTTAAATATTGTATGGTGATTTTTCATTTTTTATGAAGTGATATTTTAAAATAAGACAGTACATGGTACAGTAAATAGCCATGACATGGATAAATCGATAAGTGTTATTTAAAATTAACGAAACAACGCGAAAATGTATTGATAAACAAAGAAAAATTCAAAACTTTGCCGTGACTTATATGAATTCAAGTATTTCATATAACAGGTAATACGTAGCTATCATTAATTATTGTAAGCGAAATGTTTGTAAATTTATTGACAGTTCCCGATTATGCAAAAGAAGGTGACCTTGTAACAAAAAATATTGTAATAACTGTAATGAAAAGTCGGCACATGCTCTTAGCTTCAATTTTCTACTGCTGACACGTTATTGCACAAAATTTGATGCGAACTTTATTCTGGTAAATTACCTTTGCAAATTTCGGATTCCTTTATTAATTCAGTTTCCACAGCAATGATTATAGCCTACAGATGAAAGTAAAACTTACAGTTTGCGAAGTATCGTATATTCTAACTTCATTACACTGAAACTTGTTCAGAAATTTTACATCATAAAGGAATTATCTTCCATAACAAAGGGCAATAAAAGTGCGGTTAGGCTGCTTACATCGGCAAAGGATCCACCATAGGAATCATGCCAGTATAGAGCCAGCAGTAAGCTCCTGAATTCCAAACTTTCGAACCCCGATTCATCAATGCACTTTGAAGATATTCGCTCTATCAGCCTTTAGTGTATGCAACTTTGCATTGTCTATCTCACTTCTGTTTCTACCGTTTATAACAAAAAGACGTATTGTTTTCAACTCAGAACACAATGAATACGGGGTACGAATTTTAAGTGCAGTTGTGTGTAAAATACAATGACAATTCCATAAAATTATCGTTGATATATATATAAATTTTACCTAAGCTGCTATAGAGAATTTAACCGAAGAACTATAAACGAACTTATAGAATGGCGTTTTGCTTTTCTGTAAAAAAATACTGTTATGTTAATTAGTGTTACCATGTAACATATTTCTTTGCACATGCTTTCTAATTAAAATGTTTCATTAATTTAGAAGAGTAAAAATGGCAATCGTTTTAAACGAATTAACAATGTAATAATTGCAAATAAATTAAATATAAAATAAAATTAACGTTTGAAACGAAATGTCGCACTTTTCAGTCCTCTTTTTACATCGATTATTTGAAAATTTTTAATTGCAATATCAGTTAAAATCATATTTACATTTAAAGCGACAATTGCAAAGGTATGGCACCTTCTAAGAGAAATGTTTCCCGAAAAGATGAGTTCTCGAAGGGAGGATATTTCGCGACCATACTCCAGCAAACTTTTTGTTATGGGGATACCTTAAAAGTAAAGTTTCTTGTACCAACCCTCAAAAAATCAATCAGTTAAAAGACAATATCGGTCAAGACTTTCATTGGTTTCGCTTACCGCTTACCAGATAATTCCGAAATCTTAGCGCACGAGGAGAGCCGTCATCGCAGAACACCGCAGAGAACCATTTGGACGATTTGATTTTTGAAAATGAATTATCAATATTTATGTGCATAATTCAATTAATAAATGGCTTCAAACGGTTATAGGTAATTTTAAATAAACTTTTCAAAAATAAATTTCTTTAACGGCCACCATAACTTTATATTTAGACAATATTATTTATTTTTGAGCTAAAGCAGGCTTAAAGTTTTCCATAAAAAAATGTCACCCATTTCGAAGCCTAATAGTTAACCTAATTTATCCAGCGATATTTTTTTATACTCTCCGCTACGAAAGTCAAAGAAATTGCATTTGATCGGGAAAACTAAAATAGCCAATTTTGGTCGGTGATGTTTGTTCGTTAGCCAATTAACTTTAGCCAAGTTAGCCAAACAACTTTAGAAATCTACGTCCGTCCGTCTGTTCACCCGGATGCCGTGCTAGTAGATATGGGGGCGCCAAAAATAATTCTGGACCCCCATGAGGTTCGTTTTTTCTTTAACTTTCTTGTAGCTGTAAATTAGTGTTCATAGAACTGACGCCCATAAAATAACAAGAATTCAATAGGGAAGAAAGAGTGTAAGTATCCTCTAAGCTGATCAGACATTTCTTCGCCACACCACTATTATGTTACATTATCTAATTTACAACAATTTTAAACAGAGGGATATTTAAAAGAGCTTTCGCAAAAACATAATTAATATATATATATATATATATATATATATATATATATATATATATATATATATATATATATATATATATATATATATATATATATATATATATATATATATATATATATATATATATATATATATATATATATATATATATATATATATATATATATATATATATATATATATATATATATATATATATATATATATATATATATATATATCCCCGTCAGTGACTGGCATTCCGATCGCATGCGATATTGTTTGCAAATTGGTAATGCCAATAAATGTACGATTGTACGTGCCCTTCTCATAACTTACGTAATCCTTATCTCAACCTAATCGTAATTTGAAACCTAGTTTAGATTGACAAGTTCTAGCTACATACTTTAATTTGTTATATTAAATATCCGATTATGGGTATCCTATAGAATGTTATAATTTTTTTATTTTTCGCTAGTTAGCTAAATTGCTATTAAAAATTCCTTACAATAAAATTTTTTTTTCACTTTAGAAAAACAAAATATTTACAAAGTGTACCTATATGTGCCTGTTCCAATTTATTATAAAGGAATTGCAATGCAGGTCACCTGTATATGCTACACCATATTAATTTCCTTCGTTTATTACCGTTATCCTTCACTATTAATTTTCCCCATCTAAGAATAAACGAGTGGCACGCAAACGAAGTATTAAATATTATGAATGTCATAAAATCCGGACAGAAATAATTTGAATACTATACGTATATGTTGTTGGAATGCAGAAAGGTATTTTTTACATGTCAATTAAAAGTGTGTATTGTTTCTCTTAATTGTTCTGGCACTATTCCAGGCGTTTGATTTATTTGTTTTCATGAATGTCTAAACGGCATTTTAACAAGAGATAAAGCAAATTTTAATTAGTTCCTTTTATACTAATTTTTTTTTGTTTCAGATTTAAAAATCACATGGATGGATATTCTGGAACTTAACAAAATCACCGCCGTTGCTCAGAAGGTGAAAGCAAACCAGAAGTAAGTTTATTTAAGTTTTATTTTTTACTGATTCGTACCCTATGAATATTCGTGCGAGAATGTCTTTTCCAATAGCTGAGTAGTAATGCAGATTAAAACGTAGGTTTCTTACATATTGAACCAAAAAGTTGTTTCAACACGTTGAGCGCCACGTGTCCACTCGTGACCATTTTGCTTCTATTAGGTAATTGTTCGTAATGGACCTAGCCCTGAAGGACATTTCTATGCATTAGAAGGAAGGCCTTAAAGATTCAACAATGAGGCTCTATTTTATAGGAGCATATTTGGTTCTTTTCATTTATTCAAAGAGCATCTTTCTTTTTATCTGAGTAGTAACGCATGTTAAAACGGTTTCTTACATAATGTACTATACAGTTGTTTCAACACGTAGTTGTTTCAACAATTTACAGTAAATACACATGACAGCAACCTATTTTTAATAAGCAAATTTACAATAAATTTTACAAATAAAATCAAATTAAGTGCGCTTAAACGCATGTCGCCGTAAATTTATTTACTTAAAAACAGAAACAATTATTACCTAACTATTGCTATACCTAGTAAAACTAACAAAAAAATCGATAAAACTGAAACATTAAAAAAAAAATTCTCTCCAAAGCACATACCCTTCAAATGGTTTCAAATGGTTCCAAATGGTTCCAAATGGTTCCAAATGGTTCCATACCCGCCTCTTAGTAAGTTGTAAAAAGTTACACGACCACGAGCATCGGAAGGGGGGGAATAGAGGGAGAAATGATAATTAAATGATTTAATTTTTCACAAATATCTTGAAAACTACGATGCCTGGCGCAAATGTCCCTCCATATGCAAATGATCTACATTCAATTTTGAACAAAAACGGTTATACACGTAATTATGGTAAACGAACAGTTACGGAGATATATAGGAGGCAAAACTAACATAATTTTCCGGATCAGCGAATATAGCTGTGACGCAGAATGAAATCGTACTTTCTCATCTGTCAATATGATGACAGCGTTCATGTTTAAGTCGCGTTTTATCCACTCAAGAAAATTAAACTTTCTTGTGTGGATAAAACGCTATCTAAAACACTTATACAATAAATAACTATTTTACGTTCATGCAAAATCCAAAAAATGTTTAATTTAGGTGGCATTAATATCATGACATTAGGTGACACGTCATGATATTTATGTCAAAACACTACAGTAGAATGACAGATTAGTGCATTACAATTTTTATTGCACTAGTGCAATAAAGGACCAGTTTTTGCTTTAAATATAAGGTAAGTTCGCCAAATAACGCCCACTTAAGGTTTAAGGGTTTATAAAAAATGGCTTTTAACATATTTCCAAAGTAAACACTATTTACTCATATTCTCTGTTGTATAGTTGCAAATACTATGTAAACAAGAACTCAGATTTTATGTAAGAACTCTTTTTTTTTATTTACAAAATAAGTTTGTCAACGGGCTTTATTAGGCTTTATTAGGCATTAGGCAGCTTTATTAACACATATTCCAAATAATGCCCATCGATATAACCAAATAACGCCCATCAGCCATATAAATGGATTTGTACTATTTTTAAGTAATAATGATATCAATTGTATAATAAAAAGTAATTTATTGAATTAAAGAAGAACAAGTTACAGTGTACAATTAGGACATATAAAATGTTCTTTGTCAGTAGATGTCAATCCTACGCATTCTTCGTGTACGTAGCGTTGGCAAGAGTTACATAGTCTCATGTCTAGGACTTTGTCTTCGTGACAAATATGACAAAACCAAATTTCTTCATTTAGTTTAGTTTTCTTGTCAGTGCTGCATCCTGGAGTTGGCTCATTTACCTGCGTATTTTGTTTTTTCTCATTTGAACTCTATTTCTGGAAAGAGATTTAATTTTCGTTTTATTTTCTTCAGCACTTTTTTCTTTAGAAAGATGTTGTTTTTTATTCTTTCTTGTTTTAACATTTTCCTTCTTCAAATAATGCTTTCGTCACTTCCTGTGCTTGGTAGTTCAATGACTTCTTGCGTTTTACTCCTGCTTTTTTTATTTCGATTTCAGGTGTTTGCAAAATATCTGTAAAGGTTGTTTCTTTAATACCTTCATCTTCGGATTTATTTTCTTCGTCACTAGTAGTGTCGTGTAAAGAAATATTTTCTTCATCGGAATCATTTGAACTTTCGGAAGCATCGGGCGTAATATCTCGAGAGGGATGAAGTTGAGGATCTGCTGGTAGCGGTCTTTCGGTAATTTCTGATGGAGCATATGCCTCATCAGGAATAATGTTGGGGTTATATGGATATATGCCAGTAGCCCTAAATCCTGACATAATATTTGCTGGATTTGCAGCCTTAGGCCACACTCTGGAAAAAATCGTTCCAAACGATGTTTTCGTATTACGGCGTTCAGGTTTGTTAGTCCAGTAAGCAAGAACCTCGTCATCCCAATATTTTTCAAATGCAGCAAACACCGCTTTGTCCATGGGCAGTAACTCATGAGTGGTATTACTGGGGAGGCAAAAAAGTGATAGATTTATGTTATTTTTATCGGCAACATTTACAATGCCAGCATCCAAATGGGAGGATGCCCTATCAAAAATCAGCAACATCAGTAGTCATTGATCCTTTTTCAGTCATGTTAATTACCATCCCTGGGGGTAAAGTATCTTCCCATTCTGGCTTTTGCCTTTTACCTTTAAATAAGATCATGGGAGGTATCACCAGGCCTACTGCATTTCCTCAAGCTACTATTGTCATATTTTCAGCGTGCTAATCCGATATCAAATGAACTCTTTTTGTTCCTTTACGTGCTAAAACCTGCTGCTGCTTGTGGAGGGTTAAACGACACCCTTTCTCATCGATGTTAAAAATACATTGTGGTCGGTCCATTATCTGCAGTTTAAGCATAACATCCTGTAACTTTTTGAAATAATCATCTACGATGAAACGGTTGAGCTTGGCAGCTCGCGCTGCATTCATAGACTGTGACCTACGACGTGCTATATCAGGATGTCGCTTTAAAAACAATTTTAACCATTTTCTACCAGCAAGTCGATTTTGGTTGTTAAAGGGCGTATTGATATTGTTGGTTTCGCAATATGTAAACACAGACCGCCTTACAATTTTCGATGTCAACGGCATTCCCACATCACAGAGCCGAAATATTCTTACACATAACTCTGATTCAGCTTCTGGAGTAAGATAAGTTTTCCTTCCAATCTTCTTTTTGGTGTCTACATCGGTTTTTACATAATCTTGAAGGATGCGGCGTGGTATCACAAACTCTGTAGATGCTCTACGTATAGACATCCCCCTTTTTATTGCTGCCAAGGCTCTCTGCAGCTGTTCCTGTGACCATAGTGACCGTTTTCTTGGCATAGCTATCTGTAATTAGATGAATTACTGAATAACCCAGATGCAATAAAATATGGTTCCAAATATCGCCCGGGCGATATTTGGAACTATGGAACTATGGGCGATATTTGGAAAAATAACTATGACAGTAGAAATTACAATACTTTGCAACCATAAGACCACATGCAGAATAAAATTATACACATATAAATGCACAATATCCTTAACCTCGAAATTAATGCACCGTCGGACATTTGAAACTGACACGCCGTTACGCGTTCCAGAACAACTCACCTAATAATTCCTCTATTGCCCCATAGATAGCGCCCCATAAGTCGTTAGTAAATAGAGGTAGCTGTATGTCATGCTATTTTTAGGTGTGTTTATAGACCTCGGGCGGTATTAGGCTACCGGGCGTTATTTGGTGAACTTACCTTAGTTAAATAAAATTTTGTTTTTTGCATGAACGTAGAAAAATTATATTTAATAAAAATGCATAAATGCCGGAAACAGGAGGGATAAGAGTGCATTTAATAATAATTTAGTAATAATAATTTAGTAATAACTATAGCGGTATCTGTACAATATATTAAATTTGCAATATAATTTACTTATTTGCATTTAATCAAATTTATATAACCATTTATTAAGTAGAATAATGCTGCAGATATGTGTTGCATTAATTCAATAGCTTGTTGATTGGCCCAGGCAATAATATAAAATTTTATTGCATCGGTAGGTTGAAGTCGATTTTACAATTACCGAGCTCTGAAATGGTATTAAATTCCGCTGCCGCCGAATCAATTTAAACAAAAGGCTTTGGAGGATGTCAGGACTTTTTTCGTTATCCATTCATTCTGTCCATTGTTCAGTTGGAACTCTCGTACTCCATTCCAATTGCAATAATGAAAAATTGAGAGCCGCATACCGGATCATACAGGCGTGAACACTATGCATACATTTTATATGCCTGTTATTCTTATCGATATTAGATAACCGATATCAAGTGTGAAATATCCCCCTATTGATGTTTTGAATAGCTCGAGGTGAGGGAGCTTGTTTCTCCTCGACTTTTTTAATGCATAAGACCATCTAGGGTAATGAAAGTTCACTGTAGTATGATATAAGTGTGAATAAAACTTAATACCTAAAAAATTAATAATGCCAGTCTCCAAAGATATCTGTATAAATGAGCAATAATATGAGTTGTACTATCACCACAGTGATCACTGGCTGGATTTATTAGTTATCGGGCCAATTATAACCTTTATAAATGCAACCAAATATTTTTTTATTCAAAAATACAAAAGTATTATCAGTTGGCGGATATTCTGCTTGTAATTCGTATTGTTTCTATTCTAAAATATTTTAAACATTAATTTTATTTATTTATGTATTTATATACATAAAGTGGCATAAATTATATTGTAAAAACTGTAGTGTAACCCTTTCTGTTTCTGCTGAGTTGGCGGTGGTGAATAATGTACATAGTTTTTATGTCTTTTGGTAACATCAAATGCTCTTTTCATTCAAGTTTTTTTATTTCATTCCAAAGAGGGTATTAGTGGATGGCAGCCAGTTGGTAAATATTTACAAGCCTGGTAACCTATTTGCTGTAATTTAACTGAAAATATTTATTACAGATTTAAATACATTTTATCTCGGTGGGAAAACAATCAAATTTCGCGGTTTCGTTGTTTTCCATTCTGCAAATAATTTCAATCCGGATTCAATTTTCTAATAAATAATTTATAAAAATAATTATAAATAGACAAATTAATTTGTCTATTTCTGAATATGGAGTAGGTACATTTGGATGTTCACCAAAACTAATTGAAAATCTTGGTTTACCAGATGCTGCGGGTTATAATGGATAGTGAGTCATTTGCGTTTTGATCGCAGACTCAGAAGTTGACATATTCAAAATTGAGTACCATGCAGCTCAATTTTGAGTATGTCAACTTCTGAGTCTGCGACCAAAATGCAAATGACTCACTATCCATTTTTGCATCCAATGTACGAGGGTGAATCAAATATACGGACCGGACTTTTCTTGTACAAAATTTATTGCTACAGTTAAACAAAATTTAAACATTTTTAATTTTTCTGCATAATCTCCACTATTATTGACATATTTTCCCACCGTATTGAAGGATATTTTGTCCATCAAATAATGAAATTGGTAATTGTCTTGAACACTTCGTGATCCTCATCAAAACGTTACTCACAAAAGAGAGTAACAATATGACTTAACTAAGATTACGTGTTTCTTAATCTAAATATCTATTTGGCATTTTCAACTCTCAACCACCTCGCGTGAAACGCACATATTGAATGGGTATTCCGCTTCCACCCACATATACTCCCACACGATCATCACTCCCTTCACGTCCTTGACGAGCCTTATATCATCGACCAGATTGTACCTCCTGTTGTGGTGGTAGAGGTCCCAAAATCCTAGAATATTTCTCAGCTACGCAAGCATAATCTGCTGCTGTGATTTTATTAGTGCATTCGAGGAGAAACAAGCTCTGCATCGCGCGAAGCAGCTCGCATCGTGTAGCTTTGACCCGCACTAATTGCGTATAAACCTGCCTGGATCCGGTATCAGTTCTATGACACGCCGCATTGGCCATTCTACGCGTTTAAGATTAACAGTTTCGATAAAAATCACGTCTCCTGATTTGACAGGCAAATTATAATTCGGCTTGACAACAATTTTCAGTTCTCCAAGATATTCTAGTCTGAACCACGAACGTAAATATTTTCGTAAGTTTTGTTGCTTTCTGCACTACGTGTTCTGATCTATCTCGTCTAAGGCAGGCAGGTACCACCTAGTCGTGGGCACCCAAAAACATAGCTGGAGTAAGAGCTGAAGGATCTTTAGGATCTTCATTGACAACCGGCTTTTCGGCAGGCTAATATGCTCTATCTTTATGCAACCAACTAGAACCCTGGAAGATGGAAGATACGCATCAGCCAATTCTTCTTGAGTTTTCTTTTGAGTAGGTTCCTGTATTCCCAGTACATCCAATTACCATCCACGTGTACAATGGACCAGCAATGTCTGCACCTAGCTGGAGTTCAATAGGTCCGGAGGGTTCTGAATCAGTGATACTAATACACAAATGTCTCAATTCTTCCATTGAAGGACCAATAAATATCGGAGTGGTATCTTTGCATGTGTATGGCTGATCTAAAGTTTCAACTACTGGATAGGGCTGGAACCTTTGATGTAACTATAACACTCTGAGTAGTTTCCACAAACACCAAAACACTTTCACTTCGCTCGACGCGCGTTACGCCAACCAAGTTGGCATCATCCGGTGAAATTTACGCGTGACTAATCACGCGTAATTCTACGACCTTTCAAAAGGATATAGAGGCTCCAAAATATGTATCCATCCCGTACGAACCCCGGTTTACTCGTGGTTTGAGTAAGGTTTTCAAAAACGTGGGCGATTCATTCGTCGAGCAACAAATTACAACAACTTTTAGACAATCCAAAGGATAAAATTGTTCCAAATGAAAGGTCTGGGATTTACAAAATTAGTTGTAATGATTGTGATCGAAAATATATTGGACAAACGAGACGGTCAATTAACACCAGATTTAAAGAACATATGGCTCATCTAAAATATGGAAGAACATATAAGTCTAGTGTTGCACAACATGCTTTTGACAACAATCATAGAATAGATATTAGTAATTTAAGATTAGGTAGAAATGTGACCAATAATAGACAGTTGGATGCATTTGAGAGCATAGAAATTGTAAAATGTAATAGTAGTATGAATAGCGACAAGGGACCTATCCCGTATAGCCCGCTTTACGCGTTGCTTAGCAACCGATGATTGAAGCGTGATTAGTCACGCGTAAATTTCACGGTGATATCATACCGTAGCCCGCTTTACGCGTTGCTTAGCAACCGATCATTGAAGCGTGATTAGTCACGCGTAAATTTCACGGTGATATCATTAGTGACGTCACCGGAAAAATAGTATAAATATGGTAGATTTTGTAGTTTAAGATTAGTTTTAATCGTCTCCGGATGATGCCAACTTGGTTGGCGAAACGCGCGTCGAGCGAAGTGAAAGTGTTTTGGTGTTTGTGGAAACTACTCCGAGTGCTAAAGTTTCAACATTGTTTGTGTTTTCCCCATTAACCACAGAAATATCATAGCAATAATGATTATTGGTGGGCATCTGACATCCAAACAGACAATGGAATATTTTCTCAACCGATGCGTTAGTCTTCAAAATGTAGGTTCATTGCAATCCGGTGTCTATCAAGGCTCTAACCTTTCTTGTACCTTTTAAAGTGATTCGTAGATTCCGTAAGGATACCTGTGTATTTGTTTGGTTTGTCATAACTTGAATCTACCTTGCATCTTCTTTGACACATCAATAGTAGGCATATATGATTGTCCACATATAAAATCTTTTGGCCAACAAAAAAATATTTGCAAATAGCGTATCAGGAGAATATTCTGACGCAGCTGTTTGAAGAGGAATAAATCAACCAGATTGGGTGTAAAACAAAAAGATATTCTGAAATAGCTGTTACGAAAGAAAAGTAAATATTCAGGTTCAGGGGATAAAATTTTAGTATCTGTTATGTAGTAATTTTGCTATTAAGCATCTAAAGCCGCAGGAATGAGGGAAACCTGGAAAGCCTCATTAGTTAGATCTTGGGGATAAATTTTGGTAAACTGGGTTCCCAATTCTCGCAATCAAAGGTTAAGGTTAAACCCCTGATGAAAATCGTGAGGATATGTCATGCACATGCACTTTGGCACCAAAATACATTCCACTGTCCCCTTGGATGTTGGCATATTGCAGAGAGAACTTCTGCGGACATATTACTATGCGTTTCCTACTTTAAAATGGACATAATCATGCAAATTGAGTAGCATGTTACATTTCTACTCAAATTGAAAAACACGATAAACCCCAGGCCGCTCATTATTTTGAATTACACGATTTAATTAGTGAAACACGTGAGCTACACGAGAGTGATATTACATACATATACAGATGGACATGCGACCCATGTATCTATTGTGGTCTCGCTGGTGTCAATCATCAATAAATAATGTAATTAGAAAGCAATCAATCATCGAGCGTGAAACGCAGCTGCGCTTCTCCCACTGCGGACATGCTATTACGATGAGATCAATTATCAAGTTACCGGTGTTAAAAATAAACATGAAAACAAGTACCAAAACACTTTAATTTCATTATCTATAATAAAATCACTCCATTAAGGTAACCTTATATTAGTTTATAATGAATTTAGGATCCAAACTATTATACCTATACCTTTTATAATATTACAAGCTTTCAGTGTAGTTTGTCTAGACAACTTAGCACTTATCACCTAATAACATCTTCGCTTGATTAAATTAGCCGGATGTATAGCTCCGGCGAATAAGTAGCGCATAATTCTAACAATTATTTTTGCTTGTAGCCGTTGCTGATAATATAGTGTCTCGGCTGTAACTCGTATAGCTCTGGCAGTTACCTAATTTTACCTTTGGTAAAGCGAATGGTGCTAAGATCTCTATCTACCCTTTGTCAATGCTGCCTGCAGCAATTTTATCTTTATTTTATGCTTTAATTTAGTTGACAGCACGGAATTGTAAATATAATTATACTGTTATGTAAAACATGTTTACCAACATGAAATAGGATTATGTTGATAAAATATTTAGAAAATTTAAAAGAGAAAATATTAGAATAACAGTCAATTGCAAAATAAAGTACTCGATTTGTTTAATTTTCATTTACTTACACATAAACTGAAATTATATAGGTTTTGAAAATGTTGCCCTTAAATGAGTATACATGGTGTTCTAAATTAACTCTATACTATTGCTATTTCAGTTATTAGCAGCTGCAATGTTGGTTAAATTAATAACTTAGTTGCATTCTTTCTGCTGATTAATCCGTCTCTGGAAATGAATCGGTTATTGCAATTATAATGTGCGTTCAACATTAATGTGGAACTAGTGACAATTTTGCACTTTTTACAAAAAGATTTTACATAATTATAGGAGCACAACCACTTCATCAACTGACGTATCGAAGTTCTATACCATGCTGTATCTCGAAAACTAGTGATATGATGACGTTGTGCTCATGGAAACGTTTCATCAAGATGTTTAAATTGACATCATGTCAAAATTTTGGAGAATTTAAGCGAAGCCTTCATTCTTTAAACAGTGTTTCATATATAGGAGTCCTTACATAATGCATAATATCATAAAATGAGGAATCATATTACAAGAGAGGCGATCCTATAAAATAACACTTGATTGAAAATGTTTACAACTACGAGAGGATGTTTAACGTATTTAACTTTAACAAACAGTGAGAACAGTAAGAACTCTGTGAGAGATATATATCAAGCATCTGCCAATCACCACACAGAGATATAAATATGGTATGAATATCGATCATACTACAAAAGGAAAAAGACCGCAATACCAAATTTGTGCTTTCCTAATAGTATTTATTCTAGCGCAATACATTTGAAGCTTCATTGGGCTATGAACACGTAGTGAATGTGAATCCTGCTCTATACCATCGTGGGATATTGGATCGTAATTTTTATTTTATATATGCACCACATGAGAATTACTATAAATTGCTTCTTGCCAATGTAGAAGTGGAGGAACACATATTTTCTATTTCACGGTTCTTTGAAACTCTTCATTTGTTTAATTTCTCAAGTAATCTCGGCTTCGTCCAATGAAACGAACATCAACACTCATTAAGAGAATAAATAATTGTTTACATTACAAAATAAATGCAATTGTTTAAAAAAAATGCATTACAAAATAAATGACACGTTATTTTCACGCATTTTGTATGATATTGATAGTTGTTTTATGTAATGTATTCTAAGTATTGCCTATAATTTAAAATTGTATAAAAAAGTTAGTTGTGTATCTGACTGTACTAATAGCCGAGGAATTAAATCACTAAAAACTACTTAACTATCTTAACTCCAAAAAGGCTCAGCTCCAATCCAGTATAAAATCGGACCATAAACAATAATGATTGAAGGTACAACAACTACTGGCAAAGTATGATCTGACTGATTCTTCAATGCAGTGTGACCTACGGGAATAAGTTCATGGTCAGTTGGAAGGACAAAGCAGTTTCTTCGCATTCCCAACTTACACCAGAGTTTGGAGTTTTCCTTGGTCATGGTATGTATTTATGTTTAGTGGTATGTTGTTTTATTCAGCTACCTTCAATTTGCAAAGCACTGGGGCTACTAAAGGCCTTTGCACTTCTTGGATTACACGCACTTTCTGGAGCTGATGTAACAAGATCGTTTGCGAACAAATTGATATTAAAGTGGTGGAAGACATTCTACTCCGTAAGTGATGAGCTATTAGAAGCTTATTGTCCAGATTGGGAACTACTGTTTATATCATTGATGATGTCAGAGCTAACTTGAAAGCATTTGTTTCTCAGCTATATATATATATATACCCAAAACAATGCGGACTGATATAGGAGCTGTACGACGGTTGTTGTTTATACAAAAACAATGTCAAGACGAGAACCTCCCTCCAGCAAAATCTGCTTACTTATATGTGCAAGATTTTTCGCCTTGTATCAACTAATTATCAAGTTGTAAAATAAGTTCAATAAAATTATTGTAACAAATTTTCTTTTTCGCCCATTTTATATGCAAAAGTCAGTACGCTGTGACAATAATCCATGGGGACGGACAGATTTGTTAAATTGATATTGTAACCGAATGTATACTTATACACATACAATATTTAAAACTACTCTCTCAATGTTTGTTTTTACGTACCCTCTTCATGCAAATTGAAATGGCGCTTGTTTGAAGTTGTGGTGTTGTTTTTAATTTAGCATTGAGTTTTTTTATTAATAGGAAGAACACCATATGCCGGGTCGCATATTTTCCGGGTTGCAATAGTCAATTTCCGCGCTAATCGCTACGTCCAGTGTAATCCGTTTAGAGGACCGCGTATAGTGTTATTGTATAAATTTCGAAGCGTGCATGCGAGAATAATCATGCTCACCGAATTGGTATGTTTTACTCCGAAAGACAATTATGGACTTGATTATAGTTATAAGGAAAGTAACAAATAATTTAGTTCGAAACAAGATTCCATTAAGAAACAAAAAACATGTACATTATGAAATAAGTTGCCTATTAGTTTGTTCATGAGGTACTGGTCCATCTGTTGTCATTATCTACCTGCCTGTCTCTTTTTATGATGTAGGTATGCGAGAAACCCATTTCAGGGATATAGGTCAACGCTCATTAAAATTTCACACAATTTCGTTCATGGCGCATATATAATTATGTAGGTAATCACCATCAATAGCTTGTTACTACGTTACATAAATGTATAATTAGGCGCCCATATAATCTTCTCCCTTAGAACTTTATTTCTGTGTTCTCCCTATCTCCATTGTGTCTTTATGGATCTGTAGATAATAATGTTAACAGCTAAGCCACAGCCCTTGTTTGTAAGAATTCATTCGCCTAGTTGTGGATCTAGGCGCTGGGAATATAAATTAACAACTATTGGCATTTGGCATTTCGCGAAATAGTTTTTCAAATTTATTTTCAGAATATGCAAAATACGGAAAATCCAGAACAGAGTATTAGGTAAAAGGATACTCTCAGAGATTTCACGGTGATGCGGCACCTGTGAGTGCCGAGGTTACATGCCTTATGGTCATTATCTATAATAATGATACTAATATTAATAATAAATTAGGTTATTAAATTATTAACCATTAAGTCCAGTCCTTGAAGGTAAAAATAATCTAATAACTCCGATTTCTTTGAGCCTACATAGATTTCCATGAAAATTTGGAATTAAGCAACTTACCCGCACCTTACCCGCACCTTACCCGCAACTTCAAACGTGACATATGCCCGACTTGTGCTTCTTGGTTTTAAGGGGTGAAAAATGCAGGTTTAATCATTTTATAGAATCACATATTATTTAATTGTGTAGAATAAAGATTCTTTCATATTCTCGAGCATGATTTACTATGTATTCCAAATAATCAACGCTTAAAAACCGCCCCTTATGTCTAAATTAATAAAAAAAGCGAAAATATTGTAAAAAATTTACATTTATGTATGTATAATATGCGATACAGGTACATATGATCATGTAGAAAGGTCCAACATTATGTGAAATGGAAACATTTTTATGCTCCGAAAACAGACGATTTTTTTCACCATAACTCCCTTAATTTTGTTACAACGTCCATTGAACAGCCATTTTACTGGTATTTTCAAGGGCAGATCATGTAGCCATTGTAGATCATTTCAATATGTCCAAACCCTTCATGTTCAAAAAGTAAAGGGTTGAAGGGCTCGGGATAGATGGTCCGCGCACTATAATGCAAACTTCTGACAGTTATATCACCAAAATTTTTGTTAAGGAAGAACTATTTTTTTTTACTCTATAATTTTTTAGTTTTAGTTATTTTGAAAAAAAGTTCACGCCCCTTATCTCACTTATCCTCTGCCCATTTAACTTATTCAAAAAAGTAGTGGACACGATTTTGTATGAATTTTTATGTTCTGATAGCGGATATCAATAATCTCCTAAAATTTAATAGGCTGGTGCCAATACTTACCATTTAGAAAAAAACTAACAGGCAAGGCCACTCGAAAATTCTTGTAAATGTTATAACTAAGAGGAAAAATAAAAGTTAAATATGAGATAAAGTGAAATTGTGAAATGGGGGTGCTATGGGGGTTGAGGGTTTTTTGCTATTTGGTAATTTTTTTTACTAGGTACGTTTATGTAGCTATATATGCATAATAGAAGAATGTTAATAGTTTCAGGTGGTTTCTGCCCCTTTCTTTAATTAAATTCATTCAAATTTGGTAATATCATATTGAAGTAAACACTGCCATTTAAATGTAATTAATTATTTACATATATATGTAAATAATTAATTAATTAAATAAATAATTATTTACATAATTATTTACATATATATTATTTCCATATATATATTTAATAAATAAAAAATTGAAATCATATATCGAAAAAATCGTGTTGTGAAAAATATATTTTTTGAATCTTTTCAATTTTAGGCGGTTTCCAGAAAAATAAATCATCAAAATAGATAAACCTTTTTACTACTGAAACTATTTGTTTGCCAGATTCCAAAAAAGTCATTCTTGTTCTATGCAAAAAAGATACATTTTGACAAAACCTCATGCCATTTAAAAAAATTTTAATAGAAAAAATAAAAATCAAAAATAAGTTTTTCGTCATTTTCTCCGCCAAATTTGAAGTTAGTTGAATGATGTCATGTATGAAAGTTTTAATATTTTATTATCCATAAGATTTGTGAAGGACATTTTCTTCCGAAAATCCCAAACAAACACTTTCAACCCCTAAACATCCCTTAATTTCACTTTATCCACTTTATCTCGTGTTTAATTTTTGTTCTTCCTCTTAATAATAAACTTAACTGGATTTTCCGGTTGGTCCTTTCCTGTTAATATTTTTTATTTTTTTTAGCATTCAAAATCTGTTGTGATACCAGCCTATATACAAAATATTCTGGTGGTATAGACTTTTTAGACTTGTCATATACAGAAATTATAAAATGTATATGTATGGTCATAACAATTAAAAAAGTACAATTAAAAAGTACAACAAAAAAGTAATCTATTTAATAAAAGACATAAAATCAAAGACACTTCCAACCCCTAAGCATCGCTTAATTTCACTTTATCTTGGATTTAATTTTTGTTTTTTCTCATAATTATAACCTTAACTAAATATTCCTTTAGACTTGTTATATACAGAAAGGTTATAAAATGTATATTTATGGTCATAACATTTAAAAAAGTACAATTAAAAAGTACAACAAAAAAGTAAGCTATTTAATAAAAGACATAAAATCAAAGACACTTTCAACCCCTAAGCATCGCTTAATTTCACTTTATCTTGGATTTAATTTTTGTTTTTTCTCATAATTATAACCTTAACTAAATATTCTTTTAGACTTGTCATATACAGAAAGGTTATAAAATGTATATTTATGGTCATAACATTTAAAAAAGTACAATTAAAAATTACAACAAAAAAGTAAGCTATTTAATAAAAGACATAAAATCAGAGACACTCTCAACCCCTAAGCATCGCTTAATTTCACTTTATCTTGGATTTAATTTTTGTTTTTTCTCATAATTATAACCTTAACTAAATATTCCTTTAGACTTGTCATATACAGAAAGGTTATAAAATGTATATTTGTGGTCATAACATTTAAAAAAGTACAATTAAAAAGTACAACAAAAAAGTAAGCTATTTAATAAAAGACATAAAATCAAAAACACTTTCAACCCCTAAGCATCGCTTAATTTCACTTTATCTTGGATTTAATTTTTGTTTTTTCTCATAATTATAACCTTAACTAAATATTCCAGCTAGTCCTTGCCTATTAAGAACTTTTATTTTATTAGCAGTCAAAATTCGCACATAGACTATTGTCAACGAAAGGTTATATCTTCCTTATAACAAATATTGGGAACGAGAGTTTAGAGCATAAATTACCAATATGAGATATCCAGTTTAAACTAGTAAATATCAAGTGTAACGCTAAGTAAATATACTGTTTTAGATTATAACCATTTACCAGAGGTAAAGGTTAGGCTTTGTGCTGTAGACACGTTAAGTTTTAATATGCTAGTGAAAACCAATCTTCAGCTGCGCTTAGATTACCCGTAGTCACGTTCACGTCACGTCGTGTTTACAAGATGGTATCAGAAAATAGGATACACTTGCTATTTTGAATATAGACTGGCAAATCATTTATATAAATTAAAAATAGGAGCGGGTCTAATACGGATCCTTGAGGCGCTCCATTAAAGGTTGAAAGCATATGAGATATTATCAACACTGACATACTGCTGCATACCAGTCATATAAGAGCATAAGAAGATAATAAATAAAATAATAGGTAGTAACTAGCAATAATAAAATTTACAAAACAAATAAAAGTAAATCATAATGAGAGTAACACAAATTCCATGACAACGTTTGCCACGTATCCACCACCATTCTGAATACAAAATTGGCATCGCTTTATGAAGTTACTTCTCACCTGAATCTGACATTCATCAAAACAATAAAATTGTGACAGTCTAAGAAACGACTTCATAGAAAATTTTATTGTAATAAAAAAATGCATTATAAAAATTCTATTATTCTTAATAATATTAATTGCAATTTCAGAAAAAATGTGTATCTCGTAGTAAAAGATATTCACGGTATTCAATTTACATCATCATCCGGGAATGTATTGCTTTTATTCCTAGATGCACAATATACTATTATTTTATTGCTTGGTAGTGTAAGTAATTTTGAGACATAATTAAAAACATAACTGGCATAAATAACAACTCTTGTAACTGTAATGCAATGATTATGAATATTTTACTAAATCCTAATTATTTTGTATATCCTATAACTAACAGTTGTACTGGTAGTGGTAGTGGTAAATATTGTTGTATAATGAAATACAACTGTTGTTATATCGTGTGAAAGTATAAACAACGTTGTAAATGCAGTATATTTCGTATTTCTTAAACTTTTCACTGCGGCCAGCTTATTTTCCTTGAATAAACTGCACCATCTATTGTACTACTGGGGTTTTTGGGGATTATCTCCTCTGACAAATGTCTTATAAGTGAATTTTAAAACAAGTTTCCCTTATCATCCGGTAAAATATATGAGAACAGTTACTTTAGAAGTGTCTTGATGGAAATAATGGCGTGACAACCGTTTTCCATGTGACGTTATTACAGTAATTGAGTCATTTTACTTATAAGTTGTAAGCGGAATATTCTGTAATGCATAGATACTTATTATAATTTGTGTTAATTATTATAGACTATTGTTTGCAGGTTACTATATTCTCTTTAAAACAGCAACTAGTTTGTTTAAGTCTGAGAGCAAACAATTTTGTACCACTGCACTCGTCATAAAATTTTAAACCACTTATAAAATATCCATGTCCATCTGTCCGGATGCCCCAGTTTTATTCACACGGTTCCCATCTTAAGAAGAAATATTCAAACAACGTAAGATTTGGTAGAAAATTGTTTTTTAGTTGATATTCCTATAATTTTTAGTTGAATTCAATAACAAATGACCCTACAGCGGCGTCCCAAAAAATATGTGGCAACTATAACATATCGTACAGTTCTGCAACTTATCTACTCAAGAGATGTATACATGCAGTATAAAATATCAAAATTTCATAAAAATCTATTAATAAATTACTACAGTTTATTCGAAAAATCTCTTTTCGAGTATATCCTAGAAACTAAGTCAATTCAAAATTAAAGAAAATCGAATTTTCTTTTATTTATAAAATGTTTCTCTAAGGTTAATTAATTGTTAGAGTTAAGCGGGATGTTAAATATCTGTAGGTAAATCAGTATCAAAAAGGCGGATGTCCATTTTTTCTCAAAATGAGATATATAGACTGGCCGTTTTGATGTACATCTAATGGTATAAAGTCGGTAGTCCAGAGACTAAAAAGAGCGAAGTTATGACTGTTTCATTTGCTCGGTTATCCACTTGTTTGGAATCAAAAGGTCTGAGGTAGACATAAGACTTTGTATAGGCGTTTCAGATAGACAGACAGACGCAGTCTGATGTGGGACATCCGATTTTCTACTCGAACACAAATTTCAAATATATGGACAACGACTTTAATAACACGCTTATATTAGCTTCACCTGTGTGCATGTATGTATGTATATAACGGAATCTTTGAACGCGATTTTCACCCACTTCAAAACGTCAGATTTAACTGAAATACAATACAATAATTTGACAACTTTGTCCTAATGTCCTCACCAGGATCATAAAAAAACAGGATATTGAAAAATGTGTCTTACATTGGCACATTAGCGACAATATAGAATTTACTGAAATTTAAACATTCATTAAATCTCGGATCGCACAGCATAAAAATTAATCTTTTTCTTAGCAAAAACTAATCAACATATTTTTTAGTGAAACAAATTATAGTTTTTATACTTTCAGTATAAAACTAAAAAAAGGAAACCGAACTAAAAAGTAAAAAAAACTAAAAACACGCTTTTATAGTAAATCGAACTAATAAGAAAAAAATAAATTATAGTTTCAAAAAACTTAGAAAAACACGCTTTAAAGGCAAACCGAACTAAAAAGTAAAAAATAATATTTTTAACTAGTGATTGAAGAGAAATTATTTTAATGTTTATTACATTATTACTAATGTATATTACATTAGCATGGGGTGCATGATATCAATGAAATATTTATAATGTTATTTATAATATTTACAAATATTTATAATTTTGAAACGATTAGATCTGATGAATTTTCATAATCGCGGAAGAATATTACCAATATGATTCGAAACGACTCAAAATCTGTATCGCTGGGTTTTTGGGGTAACAAGTCAAGTATTTTTTTGTGCAAATGTAATGAGTATTCAAGATGGCCCTGCGGCTCCAAGAATTTTTTTCTTCTATGCTCTGAATGGACATTTTTACCATTTATTCTAAAACTAAAATACTGGATACTTTCTAGTAGATAAGAAATTCTCTCAATAGTCGATTAATGAAAATAATTTTAAAATTGATTAGACTGCACTGTGGATGAAACGGGGAGGGTCCGTTTGGAGGACGGTCCATGATGGTTTGGGGTGAAATAACTTTGCTGGTCTCACTGGGCAAGTGGTAATTCGTGCGGGGTCTATGACGGCACGTAGGTATATAGACGAGATTTTAGGACCATATGTGATACCATTTGCCGTGAACGTAGGTCCACAATTCATGCAACAAGATTTCACAAACAGCCCAAACACATACCGCCAGAATAGTGCAAAATTAGCTCAGTACCCACAATATTGAGGCTATGGATTAACCCGCCCGCACCCCAGACCTTAATGCAATCGAGCACGCCTGGGACACACTTGGGAAGCGATTCAAGGACCGTCAGCCAATCCGGAACGTTGAACACGTTGAAGAAATCCTCCTGGAAAACTGGGAGCAGCTGGCGCTTTCAGTTATTCGAAATTTAATTGAGAGTATGTCCCATCGCGTCATTGTGCAGAATTTTACGTGTTAAAGGAGGCCATACACGTTATTAATATTGAACTTTCGCTTATTTTTCAGAATGTTTCCATTAAACCAATAAAGAGCTTAACCATATGTATGTATGTATATGGGTCGGAGTGTATTGCTGTTTTACGTCTACTACAGCACTTAGACCTCATTAGGCTCTGTGTGCATTCCTCCTTTTTACTTGAGTACTTTTCTTCAAACAATCCTATTTATTACGGGTGGCTTGGTGGCAAAGTCTGGTGGAAAAGTTTTTATGTATGATAGTGGTTCTAAGTTACCGAGATTAATTACTCTGATCCACCATATATTTCTGCATTTATCTTTTTTTTCTGTCATCACAATCAGATTACAAAAAAATGTAAAAAAATTTCACATATTCTACAATGGCTCCTTTTTCATTCTGAGTAGTGTAGTTAGTATATTATGTCGGGTACACATGCGGCTCGACAATAATAATATGCAGGGGGCATATTAGCAGATACGTCTGACGTCTCGGATAACCATTTCGGTTAGCATGGTGTTAGAGATGTTATTATATTAATTTTACTTATCATATTAGTCTATAAAATGTGCATATATTTTCAATTATCCAAATTATTAAAATTAAACGGTTTCCCTTGCGAAATGTATACTATGAGTCACTGCGTAAGTTTTCATACCGTGCCAAAATACTACTCAGGTAAGCGCACATATACCTACATAATATGAGTGAGAGACTCGTAAAATATTTCAGTTATGGAGGTCATATGTTAGGTATCTAAAATTAGAATGAAGTTACCAAAACAATAATTATATTCAACGTAGCGAATTTAAAAATAAGTTATGTTCAAATAAAATAGTATATAAGTGGGTATGTGCCTATTATTAGCTCGGTAATGACATGTGGCAGTGTTTCTAATATAACAGCGGAAGAAAATTGTGCTGTTTCACGACAAAATCATAGGTAAATATTTATTTCTGGAATTATCCTGTCATGATTTAGGACACTTTCCACGAAGCTAATTTAATCTTCTGCTATTATATAAAAAAACATGGAATCCAGGTTAGTATAAATCTGCAAATAAAACATATGTAATTCATGATCTCATTTAATAAATACCACTTAATGTTAAGGGTATTTATAGATATCGTGTATATAATTTCGATGTAATTTCGATGGCGTGGATACTATAATAAGAATGCTAAATACTTTAATTAACATTATATTAAGAAACAACTAAAAATATTTTTGAGGATTCTACAACTATCAGAATGAGACAAACATTTCTTTTTATAATCGACTGAAACATGGTATAAGGTAAACAATTTTCGAAATTGTTTTATTTGGTGGAATTCCAATATAACCACCGTTATGGTAAAAATTTTAATATTCCTCTGATTAATTTGATCTACAATTGTATTAATGGGATTGCGTAATTACGTATGCGATATTTCGTACCAATTTACAAATCAAATCGTCTATATCTAGACTAAAAACACACTAGTGTAGAACTAAATCAGACTTGATATAATTCTTTAATTAGGTGATCGTGTAGACGAAATCACTTTTTACGTCGAAAAAAAGAAAGATGTTATCGTCAAATGTTTTTTACGCTCCCACCGTTATATATCTAAAAATAATTTAGATATATAAGTGATATCTGTCTGATTTTTTTTTTCTTAAAGTGGACGCAACAGCCATTCCAACTACGTACCATTTTAGTATGAAATACCAGGTCTGGCTATTAAATAACGAGACAACGCCCACAGAAGCCGTCCTAGAGGAGGAGGGGGGGGGGAACGAATGCAGCATTGGATAGCTGGAAGTGTCTACTATTCCAGTACGAATACACATTTTTGTCGCTGTAGTAGTATTTTTTCTATAGAAGTTAGAAACGATCGCGTTTTTTCTCGTGCCTATAACAATGTGACGAAAAACACGAGCAACGAATCAATGTGAAATTTCTCGTTAAATTAAAAAAAGCTACGAGTGCTATAAGTTGTTGAAAGAGGCCTATGGTGAGAATTCTCTATCTTGTGCGCGTGTTTTCGAATGGTATAAACGGTTTTCTGCAGAGAGAGAGGGAGCACCGAAGATGATCAACGTCCAGGTCGACCTGTCATTGTTTCAACGCCGATAAAGAAACTGTCAGAAAAAATTTACATGGTGACGAGTTGAACATGAAGAAAGTTTGTGCGAAGTTGGTCCCAAAAAATTTAACCCCTGAACAAAAGCTCGTCCGTCAACAGGTCTGCTCAGCTATTTTTTAGAGGTTAGATGAAGAATTGATGGAAAACATCATCACTTGTGATAAGACTATTTACGATGTTGAAACTAAACGGAAATCAATGCACTGAAAAACTCCTGATTCGCCAAGAATGAAAAAAGCAAGGGTGTCGAAAACAAAATTTAAAGCCATGCTAATCGTTTTTTTCGACATCTACGGCATCGTGATGACTAAATGGGTTCCACAGGCTCAAACTGTAAACCAAACTTACTATTTGAAAGTGTTGGCAACACTGCGAGAGCGAGTTCGTAAAAAACGGCCGGAGTTGTGGAAAAACAAGTGGTAGATCTTGCACCAGGACAACGCACCTGCCCATAATGCGCTGTGTGTGAAGCGTTATTTAGCCGCTAGAGGCACTCCAGCGCTCGAACACGCACCATGTTCGCGTGATTTAGCACCCTGTGACTTTTTCCTGTGTCCGAAAATCAAGTCTGCCTTACAAGGAACTCGGTTTGACTCGATGGAAGAGGTGAAGCGAAAATCGGTGGAGCTCCTAAATGCTCTTACAAAAGAAGACTTGCAGCATTGCTTTGACCAATGGAAAAAGCGAATGGAACGGTGTGGAAGTACATTGAAGGGGAGCATTCGATTGTAGAATAATTTTTAAAATAAAACTCTTTTTCATAAACAGTCTCGTTATTTTTTAAAAGCCAGACCTCGTATATCTTTTTTTAATTTATTAAAATAGTAGCAAACTTAAATGTGTTATTTTCGTTGATTTGTTTTTCAGCAATTGAGAAAAACTTCTTTTTATGAAAATTTAATGCTGCGGACAACATGAATCCAATATATTATATTGTTGTCACCCCGCTGGGCTCTCATTACATCATTTACCGCCTGCCGAATACAACGTTAAGTCAACTCGTATTAATTTGTGTTATGATCGTGTTATGAGAGGCCGACTATTAATTATTAATAACTTTAAAATAGGTAGGGCCCTAACCCACCTATCTTTTATTGTTTTATGAAAAAAAATATCCAAAAGATAACAAAATATAAATCATTCCTATAAATTAAGTAGGTACTTACCTACCTAACCAGTACCAAAAAACTTAATTTAAAGAATAACGCTTCAAGTTAGAGAAACATTTTATTTGTATACCTATACTCAAATAAATATTTATTTAAATTAAGATTTTTAAGATTCAGATTTTTTATTTCCTCAGAAGAATGTATTTAACTAAGCAATTATTTAAATTATATATAACATGATGAATAATTATTATACCTATTGAATACTTTGTTATTTATTCTACATTCTTTTCTTGAACTTTGTTGAATTAAGATCATTCCATGCAAATATTATCTTAAATAAAGCAGTTCAAGTTACCTAGTTCAACAATATTTCTTACAAATGAATAACAAAAAACTAAAAACATTAGGTTTATTTAAGAATATACTTTTGTGTGTATTAGATAAAACGTTATTGAATGAAACTAAATATGTAGCGTTAAAACAATTTTTATTTTTGGCACAGTTTTTTCTATTTTGTTAGATATTAGTATTAGTACAAGATCCGGTATTAGAAATATATACCCTCATCTGTTATTTGACTATGACAAAGATTAGGTATATTATGTTAGATAATAATTTGATAAATCGCACATTGGTTGCATAGATAAATCTTTCAGTTTTAATGCAAAAAAAAATGAAGGAGGAAAACCTTTGTTCCAAATATTTTCCTTCTACTTTTTTGTAATTGAAAATGAAATAAAGGCATCAGTTTCTGTATGGAAAATCAAATCCTCATTTTTATAAAGTCGGCCTATTATCCCTACTATTTAAAGTATATTTTACTTTAATTTTGTGCACGTTGGTAAGGATAATGTTTGTCATTCGTGTTATTCGCACGGCATCTTAAATATCTTTCTGCATAGTTTATCATGAGTTACTGAACAAATAAAGCATTAATTGTAGACAAACATTATGCTATACGTAAGGAAGATTGTTCGAGAGTTACGTAAACAATGAGGATATGATCAAACAAGGACTGCAATCGTGTTCAAAATATTCGAAGAGGCGGAATGTTAAAACGTTTGCAAAACTGCTTATATGTATTCAATCAGTTATTAAATTACACGTTAGTAATTATAGCATTATTTTCCAAATGAGCACTACGAGCAGTGCTTGCGTTGGATAAAGTTAAACAAAATATATAGATAAATTATTTTTCGTATTTCCGGACTGAAGTAATAACTTCGCTTCCGTATGACAGGGACTGAAGTGTTACTTTCTGTTCGACCGGGATTTAATATTGACGAAAATCACGGAAGGATTAAATTACAAACAAAAGAACGTAACAGGTGTTTTATTGATTTAATATTCACCTTAATTAATGTTGTTACACTTTGTCATATTGACCCGTATTTCCTTATATTATAGTTTTGCAACAATGTATTATATACATTTCTAAATGCCTTGTATCTTGCAAATGTAAGCCGACTTCCGTTATTTTCCCGCCATTCGGCCAAATGAACTCTGTAGCCGATTCTGTGACGAATGGTCTGAATGTTTGAACCATGGATTCTCTATATGAAAAAAGAAAGAGGAATATCCGTATTGGAAACATCAGGAATCATCAGTGGCCGTCAATAAGCAGAGTCGCAACTACCGGCAAAAATAATGATATATTGTATACTTGGAGATTTTGATGGTATGTTGCTGTATGATGTTGATGTTGATGTTGTATGTTGTCAGCACAGACTGTTTGTCAATCTTTAAACAGCATAAGAAAGTAAATGAATGCAAGGAAAGTGGAGTGCTGTCTGACGTTATTATTATTTTACATAGTGGAGCAGGGTTATATCAAAACAGCAGACGACAACAGAGAGTTTGAAGTAGTTTAGTTTTATATATATTTAGTATGTAAAGTATGATACCAATATCATTCTTTGTTGAAATTTTGTTTTCTGTCCGATCTTGACTTGCTAAATAAATAAATATTCTTCACTTTCAATTTGTTATAAAACGTATTTATATGGATTAATATTACATTCCACTTCGCGATGACTCTATTAAATGAACGATGAGCGTTATTAGCGTACAAAGAATTTAATTAAATAAATAAATACGGCATACGATATACTTTATGCTTCGCTGCATTAGATATTAAATAAAATCGTGATTTTCTGCTTCGGTAGTTCCATTCTTATAAACAGCTATAAAAATAATGGCCTGAGAGAAAGACAAAAAACTAAATAGCAGAAGCCTGGAGTCTGGATATTAAATCCCGGTGAATACAGTCACATCAATAACCGGCATAAAATAATATTATATCAAAATTTCAAAATATTTTATTTTTAGGAACATATTAGGTTTTTACTAAACTCAGACACTAAAGGGCTAGTTGTACCGGAATTGGTTAAACTCGGTCTTGCCCTGAACTTGGTTCTGTGATTAAATGTAAGTTGTATCGCGATCGTATTGTGTAAGTTCAGGCGTTGGTCACTGAATTAAGTTCCTGCGACCAATCGAATTTGGCGGGTTAAACTCGGTTCACTGACGTGTATTCTAAAAAATTCAAATTTAACCCCTATTGCAGTGAAATAAAGAAAACAGAATTGTATTATGACATTTATAAGTAAATATCTCACTGATGATGAGGTTTTAGTATTGAAAATACTTCTGGGGGCGTGTATTATCTGGGAATCGTCTCTAAAAAAAGAAAACGACATGTGACATGCTAGCTATGTCAGCCGGCTCTGTAAGGTCATGGAAGAAATCGTTAAAACAATATCGGAAATTTAATATGTGCTGACTATGAGCGAATGTTTGTTTATAATTATGACTATGTGCCGGCCCGCAAGGTACAGAGGATGTTTATTTGTACTACGGTCGTAAATGCTTACAATTTGAGCACGCTAATGACAAAACTTTACAATACCTGTGAAAGTGCCCCGCTTAGTGAAAATTTGCCTGCATTTTTTATAAACCTCATGATGATGATTGAGGAAACAAGGGCGTCAATTGATTGCCATCAAATCTCTCAGTGCAGGTCAGGTAGTCAGTCCACTGCAGTAAGGCTATTGGAAAGACACACGACTATGATCAAGTTTATATATATATATATATATATATATATATATATATATATATATATATGTAATATATATATATATATATATATATATATATATATGTAATATATATATATATATATATATATATATATATATATATATATATATATATATATATATATATATATATATATATATATATATATATGTAATATATATATATATGTATATATATATATATATATATATATATATATATATATATATATATATATATATATATATATATATATATATATATATATATATATATATATATATATATATATATATATATATATATATATATATATATATATATATATATATATATATATATATATATATATATATATATATATATATATATATATATATATATATATATATATATATATATATATATATATATATATATATATATATATATATATATATATATATATATATATATATATATATATATATATATATATATATATATATATATATATATATATATATATATATATATAGGGATTCTGTGGGATTCTGTCTTACAAAAGTTTATTATTATAAAAATTTTACAAGATTGCAATTACAAAGTGTGTAATTTATTATGTAATTATAATTATAAATATAATGAAAATAATTACAAACATTAATTTTTATTGATAAATGTCTTTTAAAAAAGCGTTTTTTTGTCTTTGTTGATTTTGAGTTAACAGTATTTCGAAATACCCACATTATGTTTGATGTTAAGTACCGGGTAAGTCTCTTAAGATTGACACCCCCCTTATCTCACTTATCCTGAGCCGATTTAACTCATTTAAAAAAGGAGTAGACACGGTTTTTGATGAATTTTTATAATCTGAGAACAGATATTAAAAATCTCGTAAAATATACAGGGTGGAAAATAAAACATAATTTTTTTAAATAGAATACCCCGTATATTTTTAGACCAAAATAATGTCCTTAATTTTCTGAATCCAAAAATGTGTAATTGTTATATAAACACTCCACCTGTTCGTGAGATATTACTAAGAACTTATCACATTACGGGTGTCAATTATAAAATAAGAACATCAAGATACCTCTGGAAACAGTGCATATTTGCATTGTTTATTTGTTGACAGATGTCATCCATGTATGTTAGGTTAGGTTATTTCGAGAAAGACTACCTCCTTCCAAAAATAGTTTTAAAAACATTTATGCAAAGTTCAGGAATACCGAATCTCTAAGAGACAAGAAAAGGGAAAGGCGAAGAACAAAAACAGGAGAAGACACAGAACTCAACGCGTTATTATATTTTGCTGAAAATCCATCCAAATCATCCTATGCCACAGCAATAGAATTGAATATATCATAAAGAAGTGTGAGAGAGTTTTCACAATATTAATTGAGCTCAACCATTTCATTACATATTCGATCAGTAGCCATACATTATATGAATTTCTATAATTATTTTAGTTCTGTGCAATATAGCCCTCAACTTCATTGATTATATGCAACCAAATTGAAATTTGTGTTAATATTACCATGTGAATGAATATTCATGAGAGTATATGATAAAATTATACACGTAATTTAATCTTAACTGTTTCAACTACATAGAATGTCCAAACATTTGAACAATAATTGAATTTAATAATTATTTAACGTAATATTGAAAAATATATCTATTTGTATGCGTATATAGATGTTTCCCCCTTTTTATACGTAACATTAATTGGTGGATTTTATACATTTAAGAGGGCGATACTGCGATCGCCCGCAATTTGCTTCGTCCACCACCGATGCCACTACTTGACTAATCACAAAAACAAAATTACAGTAGTACGAGCAGAGCAAGGATTCTTATTATAAGAATTAGCAAACATAATAGTAATAATTTTTATTTCTTATTATAATAAACATAATCATATGTAAACATAGCTTCTTCTTTCTTCTTAAAATTTCAGGTAAATAATTTAAATAACAGACAGTAACTACTACAGTTTTGAGCATCACATAAATTTCATATTTTAATAAAATTTTGCATATAGTTTAACTTCAGCAATGATGAATAGTTAACTTCCATTTAAACAAATTCAAAATCAACAACAACTAAGCCTAATTGAACCCCCTCTGAGGTAAGAGTACTTGTAGCTCTATAGTGATCCTTCGTTTAAAGTAAAATTTATGTTCACTAGAACTGGCGTCCAATTAAAAATAAAACGGATTCATCAGGGAAGTAATAAAAGAGTAAGTATCCAATAATCAAATTAAAACATAATATCTACTATATCAAAATATTATTACCAAAATAAATACCAAATTACCAATATTAATACCAAAATAATATCTATACTCTTACTCAAAAATATATAAATGCGTGATGCCTGCTTCTCTATCTACCTGGATCATAGGCTGCAACTTGAAGAGTTGCTTTACCATTACTATATGGGACTGCTTAACCAATTCTTGATCTTATTTTCTACACGTCCTCTTCTGTAAGTATTAATTATTCTATTGCTTGTTTTTACTTCTTATTTCTTTTCCAATCATCTCTTGTTAGAATCGTGTCTTCCCCATTTTCATTTTCTTGATTGCTATCAATAGATTGTTTATTTAACAACAGTCCTTGTTTTTATTTTAAATGTCCACTATATATTCCTTATATTAATATGGTGTTTACCTGTCCTTGCAATGTTTATGGCACTTTCCCATTACGTTTTATTGTTCACTATCACTTTCAGTTTATGTCTTAACCTATGACATTTGATATTAATGTCTTTTTTACATACTTAACCTCTCTAACCTATTTGTAAACTATATTTATAATGTCTATCTGCATTGTAATTGATATATTTAATTTAATTTTAACTTTCTTAGTGTCTAGTTGTAGTCTCGCTGTAGATTTAGATTTATGTTAACTTATTACGTATTTGTACACCTATTTTTATGTCTGCTGCACATGAGTAATTAATTTTATATCAATAATATGGCATATTTTCAATTATATTCATCGTTGGATGTTTACTTTACGAAGTTCTATCGTACGAATATCAGTAAGTTTTATGGATTTGTAAAGATAAACTAGTTTATGGACCCAGTCAGAAACTATAACGCATATATGTAAGTTTTTGGTATTATTCGATAGAAAAACTCAAAAACTTATTTTGTTGCAAAAAATACGGGGGTGTACCAAATTCGTCGTTTTTTGCGGACTATTGATGTAAACGCTAGATTTTAAATAGCCCCATAACCAAAATCCACAGGGTGTTGAGTAACATGACCTCGGGGCCACTGGAGAAAATTTCCAAACCTTGAAATTTCCTAGAAACATTTGACGCTGGACATTCATGTATGCGCGGGCAGTATGACATATGGTGCCGCACCGTCCTGTTGAAACCACATGTTTTCAGGAAAACGTTGTTGAAAAAAGTTCCCAACATGTTCACATGAAGCTTCAAAGTTTCATTTTATTCATTTTCATCCTCAAAAAAATAAGGTTCCACAATTCCCTGTGCTGACACTGCGCACAAAACAGTAACTTTATGAGAAGTTTTGTGTATTTCTCTGGGATTTCCTTGAGACCAGTATCGAGTTTTGTTTGTTTACGTAGCCGCAAATATGAAAATGTGCTTCGTCAGATATAAACAAATTTTCGGACATCTGCATTGTTTTCTAAAAGGTCTAAGAAATTGTTGAAAAGGCACACCTGGCTGCAAAATCGGTGCCATTTAGCTCCTGCATAAGTGGAACTTTATATGGTTTAAAGCGTAAATCTTTATATGTAATATTCTTTGGCTAGTTCTAGAAAGTGCTTATGTTTGAGATTGTCTGTTTGCAGGTCGATTTGAACTTCTTAAAAATGCAACTCGAACTCTTTCAATATTTGCAGGAGTTGAAATAGGCCTACCTTCAGGTTTCTTCTTCAGGGCTGATGCTGTGGTTCTAAATTCACCAACTCATTTTAAAATTGTGTTTCTAACGGAGGATTCAAGTTAAGTCTTGTACGAAACTGAAGTTGAATAACGACAATAGACTCGTTATTTAGAAATTTTCAACCATAAGAGCGCGACGATTAAGTTTTCGAAGTCCTATAAAGTCACGTGTTATAAAATGTATACGTTGTATATTGTATACCTATTATATTACTTTGGTAAATAATAAATATATTATTATTGTTATTATTGTTAATTTAAGCAACGTAAAGCATCAATGTAGACATACTATTATACTATTAGGGAACCGTGCCATTATTAACTAGATATTTCTTCTTCTGTCCACTCATCAATCATAATTTGTCGCTTTTGGCACCATTAATAGTTTTCGTAGACGGGGCTAATTTATTATTTATATATTTCTGAGTCATTTTAACATAGTTTAAATAAAAAAATCCTTCATCCAGCGTTTGCTAATTGCCTATCATATATTCTATACCTGTTTCTTGGATAACCGCGTGCATACAAATACCAAACCGATTATTCACATCATATTATTGCTAGAAATATATCTGTGAACTGGTTCGCGATATGTTTAGCACACGTTGGATATAAAGCATAGTCTGTATTGTAAGTAAAACATCGTGTTGGCATTTGCTGTCGGCACCATCTGATAATTTCGGCTCGCGTAGAGCCAATTAACACCCTTTAGCATCGCCATATGGTGGAGCCGTTACTCCATGCCAAACCGATTCGCAATAATTGTAAGATTCACCACGACTAAACCACATACATAACATAATTAATTTGAATATTCGTATCTGCTATTGTACATTATTTGACATAGGGATACACGGATATAAGTGTTTTATCCACAGACACTGTTCCGAGGAGTGCAACAAAATATTATGGTTTAACGGGTTACTGTAATTTTTTTTTTTTTTTTTGTATACAAACACCAATGGCATTTACTATAATTACAATCTGATCTGAACTTAGATCAATGAGTAATATTTTTCTAACCTAATTTACTACTGCTACAAAACTTATATCTAAGGACTTACTCAATAGTGTTCCTTATATTTTTCTAATACTTAATTACACTAATATTAATGTGTATACAGGCACTGTTCTCTGCTTTTGCACTAACACAAAATTATACTAGCTCGAAGGGTTTGATCCTCCTGAGCCTTCGAATCTGGTTTGTATTGTCGAGGAGCTGGATGACTTCGACATTGACGTGACGATGAAGTCGCTGTTCGTGACTTTTGGCGAATTCGCTGATGGTCTGGATAACGGTGTCCATTCCCATGTCCCTATGGAGGTCACTATTTCTGCAATACCAGGGGGCATTAACAATGCTCCTTAACACTTTGTTTTGGAATCGCTGGATTATATCTAGATTGCTCTTACTGGCACAACCCCACAGCTGGATGCCATATGTCCATACGGGCTTGAGAATTTGTTTGTACAAAAGTACTTTGTTATATATTGACAGTGTGGAATTTCGTCCAAGCAGCCAATACATTTTTTTAAATCTGATATCTAATTCTTCCTTTTTCTTTTTGACATGTGCTCTCCATCGTAGCTTAGCGTCCAGTGTTATACCCAAATATTTTGCTGTATCAGCATATGGTACTTGGATATTGTTTATGCTAACAAGGATATGTCGGTCTGTCTTGTTAGTGAAATTAACATGGGCAGATTTACTCTCATTTAGTTTAATTCTCCATTGCTTAGTCCAGGTGTTGATTTTGTTAACTGATTTTTGCAGATTTATTGCCGCTTCTTGGTGATCCTTTCCCACAGCCATTATAGCAGTGTCATCAGCAAAGGTGGCAATCGTGTCATATTCTAATTCAGGAATATCACTGGTGTATAGTAGATAAAGGACTGGCCCTAATACACTCCCTTGTGGTACTCCCGCCTTGATTTCTTTAAGTTCAGAATAAGCGTCTTCCTGCTTAATTCTAAAAGTTCTATCTGAAATATAAGACTTCATTAATTGTGAGAACTGATTAGGCAGGAGCTTGCTTAATTTATACTGCAGTCCCTCATGCCATACTTTATCAAAAGCCTGTGCTACATCAAGAAAGACGGTAGAACAAACTTTTCTTTCCTCCAGCGACTTTTCAATTACATCTGTGATCCTATGGACCTGGTCTATAGTTGAATGACTCTCTCTGAATCCAAACTGATGGTCTGGAATTATGTGTTTGTCTTCAATGATTGGTTTTAATCTTTTAAGAAATATTCTTTCGAACAGTTTTGATATTACAGGGAGCAAGGAGATTGGCCTGTAGGACGAAGCTTCATTTGGTGGTTTTCCGGGTTTTAGGATCATTATCATTTCTGCTACTTTCCATGTCTTCGGTACATATTTTAATCTAAAAGATGCATTAATAATATAGGTAAGTTTTTGAATGGCTTTACGTGGGAGATGTTTTAGAATTTCCCCCGTAATTAGGTCAAATCCTGGGGCCTTTTTCGGGTTAATGTTTTCTTTAATTTCTTTTGCTATTTCTTTCGGGGTAGCAGGTCTGATTGCACCTTCTTCCTGGATAAGATTATCCCAGTCAATAGTGTTTTCTCCCTCATTCGGCTGGAGAGTCTCTTCAAGATATTCAGCGTACCTGTTGGCTTTTTGCATATTACTTTTTGCCCACCTACCATCTGTATTTTTAATTGGTGGGTTCTGCTGTATTGGTCTCTTTAGTCTCTTGGTAGCTTTCCAAAGTGAATAGTCAGTTGACAGTTCACTTAGGTAGTCAGTAATAGACTTATCTTTGATTTTTTTAATCTCTCTTTTGAGTTGTTGTGTGGCATTATTTAATATGGTTTTATCGGCTGATGATCTAGATTGATGCCAGATTCTTCTGAGCCTTCTTTTCTCGGAAATAAGAGCTCTGATTTCTTTGGGGTAGTTGTTACCTTTAATTCTTGGAGTAATATCTGGAGTATTATCCCATGCAGCTTGTTGGATAACATTAACAAATGATTCTGTTTCATTATCTAGTTGTTCTTCATTTCTTAGAGGCACTGACAAATTGATACTCTCTTCAAGTTCTAATCTGAAGCTTTTCCAATCTGTTAGTTTATTTACTAATCTATGGGCTAATTCACTTTGTATAATGCTGTCACTGAGCGTAAGTAATATGGGAGAATGGTCAGAGTTCAAATCCCAAGCTTCTTCCACATGTATATAGTTTACTGATACATTTCGAGTTATGAAAAAATCAATTAGATCTGGGATTTTGTTGGGATCTGTAGGCCAATATGTTGGCTTGCCAGTTGATAATGTTTCGCACTTTAGTTGATTGGCTGCTTGTAGAAGTTCTTTTCCTTTTGTGTTCGTTAACCTAGATCCCCATTGGACATGTTTGGCATTGAAATCGCCACCTATGATGAATCTATGTCCGTGACTATTTAGAAATCCTACATATTGTTCTTTTTTGAGAGCATGTCTAGGCGGACAGTAAACTGCAGCGACAATGATCTCATAAGTTTTGGTTTTTACCTTTACAGAGGCAGCTTGAAACTGTTCTGTTTTATACCCGGTTTCTTGATGATGCTTAATTGAATCCTTAATTACGATAGCACTACCACCTTTCGCTGCATTTGCTGGATGTATGGTATGATATGTTTTGTATCCCTTAAATTTAATTAATGATTCATTAGTAAAATGAGTCTCCGAAATAAGGCATATGTCAATGTTCTCTATATCTAGGACTGCTTGCAATTCTTGTTGGTGTTGTAAGAGTCCATTGGCATTCCACTCCATAATCCTAAGGCTACTTAATATTATGAGTTTTTGGAATAGCTCCTTTAGCGCTATGTTCAAGTCTGCTAATACGTTCATCCATTTGTGTTAATTTATCCATAATTTGTTGGAGAGAGTTTTGTATGAATACATTTTGGTCATTTTGTTTAGTGTCATTTGTATTAATACTCAATTCAGGCTTACCAGTAACTGCTTGACTGTACGCTTTTTGTCCTGCACTTATATTCTTTGGAACTTGTTGGTTATTCCTCTGTGGCTGCTTAGGAGGAACTGGTTCCTTAGTGCGCCTATCTTTTAATTTTTGCACTTCTTTTGCAACCATGCATCCTCTGTAGTTAGCTGGATGCCCTTCACCACAATGAACACATTTTGGTTTTTCATTCTTTGGTTTTTCACACTCCATTGTTAGGTGCTTGCCAGTACATCTGACGCAGCGTGGTTCCATGGCACAGTATTTTTGCGTGTGTCCATATGCTTGGCATTTTTTGCACTGTGGCACAAGCCTGGACTTTCTTAATGGTAGAATTTCAACTCTAACCCCTAGTATATCAGTTATTCCGTAGATTTTGTCAATACTCTCGTCATGTCTGAATGAGAGCATGAACATGTTAAGTGGTTGTTTTGTTTTATATTTTAATTTGGGAGTGGCTTCAATAAGTTTGTAGCCACGTTTTCTCATTTCCTGGACTATTTTTTCTGGTTCTATGGAATGATACAGTTTGTTAGCCATAACTTTAATTGGCCTATTTTGCTTATTCTCGTAGGAGTGCCAAGTGTACTCTTTTTCGGTTAACATTGCAGTAAGCATTTTATAATTTGTCTCATCCTGTAGATTAATTTTAATATTTTTGTCATGAATGACTTTAATCTGAGCGCCAGGAAGCTGGCACACGGTAGCATGGAGTTCATTAAAATTATTTATATTGTCCACTATGATAGGCGGAGGCGCTTGTATTTTTTTAGGCTTCTCTACGTTAGGCCTATTGGTTTGTTGTTGTGGTGGTGTAAGCGAAGTATCCATTTTTCTTTTCTTCCAATTTTTTGCACGAATCCACCCTGTTTCACGTGCTAACTCCTCTTCATCAGTATTGTATTCAACTGTCATTTTTTCTTCGGTGTTGTTAGGCATTTTCTTTTCTATCTCTGAATATTTTTTGTTCAGTTCTTCATACATTTTATGCATTTTATCTAATTGGAATTGTAGTTAGTCCACCTTGTATGTGGCATTTTTATTTTCTTGCTCGGCTGTTTTCCAGCTGTTATGTAGTTCATCGATTTTTGCTTGGAGATTATTGCATTGAGCAATTCTCGCTTGCAAACCATTCCAGAGAAGCAACTCATTTTCCGTAGTAGGGGTAAATCTATTTAATAGGGCAACTTTTTGAGCCCCCGTATATAAGGCAGGTTCCATACTAGCCGATGTCTTAGCAGATTGAGCAAGGCTGAGTAGACTATCCTCTTGATGCCCAATTGTTTCCATTTGTTCACCTTTTTGACCGATTACAGGAGATGATTCTTCTGCATAAAGTGTTCCGTCTCCATTCCGTTCCATAGAACACAAAATGTCACTCGTATGCTAGAAGATAATGGTATTAATCACATCAGCCTACCAGTTGTTTCTCCCGATTTAATCCTAATTTAGCATGCCTAGGATATGCTGCAACGGGCATTAATTACATCGACACCAGCCATCTACAGAGAATCTCCGGTTGCTAATACAAATTTTACCAGCTCTGTGGCAAAATTTACAACAAGATGCTTTATATAACTTAATTACAAATATGCCTAGAAGAGTTAAGCATGCTCATGTCCACAGGGGTCATACTCGCCTATAATTGTTCTTAAAATGTTGGGTAATTAATATTTTTTTTATTTTTAAGGCTGTCAATAAAAATATTGTTTACCAAAAAAATTATTTTAGGTCAGTCGTTAGGTGTTCAGTGTTTGCATTAGTCACTGGCTCTTCGTTACTATGTCTACCGCTGACGACGTTTGTTGAAATTGTTTGTGTTTACGTTACTGTCAATATCAAAAAATTGTCAAGAAATTATACGAAATGGCTCTAATTGAAAGTGAGGATAAGGAATAACGGCATTTTCTCCTAAATGACCCCTCACTACTCGGAATTGTTGATAAGATTTTTTTGGAAATATGCATTTGAAAGGTAATCAAATTCTCTACAACTTTGATTATGAGAACTTTGACGCTAGAGCCAAGTCTTCCATGCGCTCCAAAATGGCGAGAATGTGAAAATTTTGCCAGTCACGATTTTACCCTTTCTTCAGCGCTCCATAGCTCTGTCGCTATTGGTTGTGAAATAAAACGTACAAGAATATTGTAGAGAATATTATCCTCTACAACTTTTACAGGAAGCGTTTTGCGCTAAAAAACACAACAAATGAGTTATAGCCCAAAAACTGGAAAAAGTACCGCTTTTTAATAGTTATTCCCCCCTGCCCAAGCGAGCTTAGGGGTGGGGATGACAGAAACTTGGAATTGTTACCTCCTAGCCATCTCGAACAACATATATAAAACCCAGACTCGGACCTATTGCCCTAGGGAATCCCCTTGATGACTAAAGTATTAATAGGAGCGATCAAATAAGAAAAGTAATATTTCTATGGTATATCATATGGTGTTGCAATCTTGCAAAATAACCTATAAAATATTCTGTTTATGGAGAGACTTTTAAAAAACTCTCAAGATAATGCTTATATTATTATATACTCTTAGGAATATCACCCATATAACATTTTACTTTTCAGTGGTGTGAGCTCAGAAAAAATTTACATTCTTCTAAAATTGTCTTGTATATTCTGGAACGCCCTCTCTATACCTATACCCTTACTTACCGAAGTAAAGGGCAATATGGGGCTAAAGGGCTAAACCCTGTTTTACGTTTTCCCGGGCGGAGAATATGCCAAGTATTAAGGAGATTAGCTTTCTGGAAAGCATACTTATATCCTTTAAATTAAGTAGTAGAGTCAAATGGGATTTTTTAGTAGGACACTTTAAAATGAAAACAGAGACGGAATATTATCCACTTTTTACTGCATTACTGTTGAGTTCATCGTAGGTATCCGGACTGAATTTTTATTATATTTCAAACTGGAATCCGTATTAACATGGCCATTGAATTTGCAAGGAGCAAAGAGCATCATAAAATGAGATTTCATGGCTCGTATCTATAATAAATGCTTAATACTTGTCATAATTAATATTAAATTATCTTATCACAAATTAGGAATAATATAGGTTTAATTGCCTTTGGGGAAATCTTTAGGGCTTCACATGAAGCAACACATTATGTAATATTATGATTCCATTACCATTATTCTTCATATCTCTTACATACCTAATTATTATTGTTACGCCTGTGAAGCAAAAATTGTCTCAAATATAATCAGTGATTTTTATAGTATTTTTAGCACTGATTGTGGAAAAATAGTGAAAAATTCCATCACGTACAGTTTTCTTACAACTAGCATATTTTTATAGGGATGTCCGATGTTACTCTTACAATTTGCATTACAAAAGCACTTAAATTTTCTGTAGGATTGCAGTTGGTGTATTAACAAAATAAAAACAGATTCTGTCAGGTGGACCGGTATTTATATTAAATCGTTACTGTTAATGAAAACTCATCTAATCAATCACATTACATTTATAATCAACCCGGCGATATCCAACTCCTTATTCCAATTAGCCTGAAAACACAATTATTTTATCCCTTGCTAAGATCGCGGATCGAACAGATATTTATCATTTGCACCCTATTAGCATTTATCAGCAAATATCAGAATATGTTTTTGCAAATAAAATAATTCCCCAAATACTAACGGGGTTCAGACCAAGTCACAGTACGGTTACTGTTCTTACCCATGTGAAGGATGACATAGCACACAGTAACGATGAGAATGAATTAATTTGTTTGATATTGTTGGACTTTAGAAAGGCGTTTCATACATTGGATGACAGAATACTTTGCAATACTCCTTCGGGTTTGATATACACCAGTTAAGTTCGGTATTTCACAGGGTTCCCTACTAGGTCCCTTACTATTTGCTATTTATATATCCGACTTCCACACAGTAATCACCTCATGTAATGTTATCACTATGCGGACATAACACAACTTTTCTATAATTTCCCTACTGACGATTTAATCACGGCCAACATCACAATAAATAAAGATTTCAATTCTCTTTTAAAAATATCATTAGAATATAGACTAAAATTAAATCCAAAGAAATCACAGGTAATATAAAAAAGAAAAGATTAATTGCAAATAATTTGTGAACACTTCATTAGGAGATTAAAACAGGTAATGAATGTAAAAATTTGGGAGTCTGGTTCGATTCCGAACTAAGATTTACTAAGCATATAAATCAGTTACTAACATCTCATAATACTTTAAAACATTAATATCTATACCAGAATATCATTAATCAGAACCTAAAGTTAAATCTGTGTGAATCCTTGATTTTTCAAAACCTATCATATTGTGATGTTGTGTTTGGCTCATATTTATTAAAAGTTGATAGAAGTAGGCTTCAGATAATCCAAAATTGTAGTATACGTTATTCTTATGATGTAAGGAAATTCGATATATAAGTCATAAATTTGAGGATGCTGCTTGGTTGAAAATTGATGACATGCAGAAATACCACTTGTATTTTACTCTTAAACTTTTAATTTGTAATACCCGTAGTTATTTATACAACAAAATAGTTCTGTTAAGTAATTTTAATGTTAATAGGTCGGCACGAAATAAGAACAGTATACTAATTCCTAATCACAGCACCGCTGTCTTTTCACATAGTTTTTCATATCTTGCTCCAAAATAGTACAATCAGCTTGTTAGTGACTTGAAAAATGTATCTTTAATTAATTAAAAAAAAAGTCTAAAACAGCTTATGAGAGACTCATTTCTAATTTTGTTGACCAGCTATTATACGTAACAAAACGAAAAATAAACCTATTGAACAATCTGTTTTTACATGTGTGTGCAGGAGAAGCAAAGCGTTGTTACATTGTTATATTAATAAATGTATTTATTTTAAAATATATTCGAACGTTTTAATTATACAGACAAAATGTATTGATATTTATTTTTTTGTAATTTTTTTTAAACTGAAAAGCAGCTTTAAGCTGAAACTTCGCCTTTCACTTTTGTTTTGTTTTATCTGTACAGAATTATATTCAACCCGGTATTTTGTTTTACTTACCTTATAGACTCTTCTGTAGTTATATAATGGAAGCGAAATTTAAAAGTGTACTAAATTTGGCAAATTATAATATTTATTAAGAAATTTTGAATTTTTATCAGTATTACTCATAGTATAATATGTAGTCTCGTTAAGAAGTAATTATTTATTGCATTGACGTCACATAAATTATCAGGTATGTTACTTCGAGACTTGTTATATCAAGTATAATATTTATACATATAGCATATTGCAGTTTGCACATAAGTTAGTTTATTCGAACGAATGTCTGCTTCTTGAACGGTAATAACATGGTAAAAGTAAATTCAGAAGCCTTTGCATAAGAATTTCAGTTAATAAATCCCGCACATAAAATTGTATACAATGTCCTAATAAAATTTCCTTCACTTTCAAACATTAGCAGAATGTGGCGATAATAAAAAGCCCCTTTCGTTGTCATAGCACATAAATCAAATCGAAATCTATATTGCCTTTATTCACTTTATCGTTTTCCTTAAAGATTTTACTGAAACCAATATACCGTCTGTTAACACGCACTAAGTTATAAAATAGAAGTTGTAACACGGAATACTGCTTAAATGCAGATTTTCCTAGCAATAAACGATATATCACTGTCTAGAACTAATATGTCATCTGCTCGTGCCGTACGGCAGATGTTTCTCGTTTTTTAAGGAAAGTTGTGTACCTAGATTGAACGACACTCCGCAGAATATTACTGCAGATTTCATAAAATATTCATCAAATATCTTCTTGAATATTTTTGGTTTCTTGTTACTACTTAATAAAGGATTGAAATTAAACCGAAGAATTCAAGAAACCGACGTATGAAATATAACTTTATGTGTTTAAGAAAAATAATTCTCAATATATAGGATTAACTTTGGTTATGATTGGGTAATCCGTCGGGGGTAAGAAATGAAGTGAACTATTTTTTCTTGTCAAGTTTTCGAATATATTTTGATTCTTCTTCTGGAAGACTACAATAAAAACACCAAATTATGATAACTATACTAAAAACCGTACAAGATATTTACGAAAGTGAGGTTAGTTACGGAACAATAACAAATTTGCTGCACAGACATCACAGAAAAGTATGCACTTATAGTTAAAAAACATGTTACCGGTTAAGGATTGTGTCATAAAATATTAAACAAACAAATTAAAAAAATTGAAAAAGGTCGGATGCCTTTCAAACAAACTGCATCTTGCGCATATGTAACAGAGGCGCCACTGAGCAGGTGGCGGCAGATGTAAATAGAACTGCACGTGGTTATAACAGGTGATGAAACGTGCATTGACCAGAACTACCAACTGTAGATTAAAGTGAGAAGGGATATCAAGGACGAAAGATGAGAAATATAAATTTCACATACCATATATGGGGATAATTGAAAGTTTTTTGTCTATTACTGAACCAAAATACGTTAGCGATAAAATTACTAGACTGTTGGGATCACTGAGGGTGCTAAATTTTGAAAAAATATATCTAATTTATATGTAATCTATTGCTATCTGGGGAACGAAAAGGGGGGATGTTACAATTGTCAAAATGAGTAGATATGTGTACAAAATACCTAGGCAATTTTTTTGAGTTGATAGTATTGGGATCTTTAGAAATGTGAGCCATTTCTTAAAATAAGCGTTTATGGAAATTATTTTCTTTGTCTAAAATTTTAACATTATCGTAAGACATTGTATAGTTTAAATCTAAAATATGTTTGACTTAGGTACAAGAAGATTTATTATTTATTACGTCACTCTTATGTGAGGTAATACGGTCTTTTAGACATCTACTTGTTTGGCCAATATACGTTTCAGGACAGTCATTGCAGGGGCTACTACAGATTAAATTTGAAAAATGAAGTATAGTATCTTTATTTTTAATTTTGGAAATTTTTTTTTTTAAATATTACGAAAAGCTAATATAATAATATCTTAAACATAATAATAATAATTTTATAGATTTGTGTTTGCAATGCGCGATCTATAAAAGCGCTAGTAAAATTCAACCTCAAGTTCCAAAACCTACAGATTTTGACTACTACATCGAAAACAATGTTCTTGTACCAGGGATGGCACCAAAAATGTAATCGATCAATATTTGATGCTGCATTTTTCACAAATTTCGTGTCATCAAATTTTTAAAACAATATTACTGACGACACGTACATTTCTTGAATTTCTGTCATGTCAGTCACGATGACAAAGGTCTAAAAATCTACAAATCTACAAATCTTCTACAAATTTCAATTTAATCGGACTTGAACTAAGGGGGATATTGGGTGTTAAGTGAAAATAAAAAAAATACATAAAATTTGAGATTTTTCAGAAAATTGCCATTTTGACCAGTTTTGCAACTTCGGATTGCCTGACGAACTCCTAAATCGCATCCGCCAGGTCGACTTACATAAGAGTAATTTATTTTACACATCTTAGACATTGCTCGTATTCCGACTAAACGTATATTATTATGACCTACCTCTACACCAAATCTATCGAGGTCTCATACATTTTGCATGAGACGGGTCCCATATATACGCGCCCAAGAGTATTTTCAATAGTAATATATTTTTTTTTACATAAAAGTTAAAAATAACTTACTCATTACGACACGTGTGGAGCTCAAAATTAGTTTACTGGCTATATTAATTTCAATAAGATTTCCAGCACTACGGAATACTCTTAAGGTAAATTGTTAATAAGTAAATCTTAAATAATGAGCCACGTTCTTTTCGCATATTCCCAAGATTTAAGAGAAGCGGTGTAAACCATTGACCTCATTATGCCTTAGGAAAGCTATTCTTATTAGGCTCCAAGTGGATTATCTCATAGAATGATAGACATTCGAACTTCATAATGAAAAAGACGGAAGTTGAAATTGACGAGATAAGGATTTCAATTGAACAAAAATTTTTAAATTATTGTCCTATAGACACCTATAGCTTTCATCTCGTTCTTAACTTCTTAACTTTAACTTAACGTTCTTAACTTTCACCCTCCTAATTTCCCATCCCAAAACGATAAAATGTTATTATAGAAATTTCAGTCAGTTAATAAATTTTCAAAGACAAAATATTAAACCGCAATAAAAGCACCTGCAGCATAAGCATTTAATTGAAGGTCCCGGCCCGTTATAACGGTGGGTAAGGGAGTGCCAAGATCGTATAAGAATCCAGATATTTTAAAGTCAAATGCCGCTACCCACGGTTTCATTATACGCGTGGCTTTGAGAAATATCGCACTTTAGCCAATTTCGTTCTTCGCTGCGAAACCTAATTTTGTAAGTCTGAGACAAACCCCATATTTCCAGCTACATTTCTTGATTGAATGATATGAAAGCGGCGCGAGATAGTAGTGGGGAATGCCAGTGGTGGAAGCGGAGAAACGCAAATAGGTATATACCCCAGAGGAGACAGATTTGGGTTATGGGGATTTTAGAGGATTTGTCCAATTACTGCAAGGTATTTGATACGGACGTGATTTATGTCATTTTAATACCATATTTTCAGCTTTGCCTGTATATTGAAAGTGATCGGATCTGCTTGTCTAGGTTGAAAGAAACGAGGTTACCAAGAAAATACATTATACATAGAACATTTTCTTTTCTAATACATAGAACATTTTCTTTTCAATTGAAATTTCTCTAATGATCGTGTTTTAGCATGTTTTTTCATGCTGTTCATGTTTTAAAATTTGTAATATTTATTTTCAATTAAAATCAGTACAGGTTTTGAAGGAATCAGTTCTAGAATTTAAGTAAATGAGAAGAAAAAAGTCTTAGTATCCAAAACGGAATCTTTATAAGCAGCTTGCGAGAGATTTTAATCAGTGAGATAAACTTTTGTTGACATATGCTTGAAAAATGCCAGAGGAGGAACAAAGCCTACTTGCAAGATATTTATAAAAATTCACGTATGCTAAATAAAGTATATAAAACATGTTGAGCTCTGAATCGGTGTAACTCCTCTGATAATGAAGAGAGCAAAAATTAAAATATTAAGGATATATGAAGCTATGGTCTAATTTCGATGGTGATAAGTTTACGATTCCTGATATACCCTGCAGTTCATTCAATATGTATGCATAGTTAACTGACCCCATATAAGATATCGAATTACATGTGGCAACTCACATGTAATTCTCAATTTTCTCAGTAATCAATTAAAATATCAAATTCCACAATACTATATTAAAGTTGTCTATATTATTTATGAATGTTATTAAATAATAATTGTGCACACAGTAATATATTATAGGCCAAGATGTTACGTTATTGCATTTATTTTCGTCTACTTTAAGTATGACAATTACGTAAACATCTATTTTTATAGTTGTTTTATAGTATAAAGCGGCAACGCCGATCTACGACCTTTCCAATAACGAATATTCGAGTAGTATATCTCTTTTTAACTTATTGGAATCGTATCTCTCCGATCGGGATCGGATTCTCGGATCGAATAGGATCAGGTTCGCATATCTTACAGTGGCGTGTTCGCGTGAATTGCTAATATATTATTTATATACCTACCTATGTAGATGTATACCTACATCTACGAGATCTACGCTACGAGAGTTGAAATAAAAGAGTATGGCGGTTAGCAAACATGTTTGCTCGTTTCGTATGAAACCTGAAAAACGTAGATTTCCACCAGACCTCGCTTTATTTACGAGATAGGATAGGCATGTTAAAAAAATTTAAGGAAAATATTATTTGACGGCAAAAATTGATAGTGGGTGATAGAGCAGAGCCGACTTTAACAAAAAAAATTGACTCATGGGCTGCTCGAAGTAGGTACTGACGTGTACTGAGGTAGGTAGGTACCTATTACATCCTCCACTTAAGATATTTCTCAAATAATTTAATCCAAAAAATATTCCAGTGCTTGAGGCCGCTAGGTTATAAATGCTAAATGCAACGATATAAGTTAGGTTTTTTTATTTATTTTATTATTAAGTTTACTCTCCACTAAGTGCTATATATGATGATAAAGACTTTATTTTGTATTTTTAGTAAGTGCGTGGTAAGCAACTAGTGGTCACGAAGATCTTGTGATTTTTAACAATGTAAATTACTGTTGAAATCATATTTCTAATAAAATATAATACTTATTCTTATTATATATATAGTCCAGTTTATCTATCAATGTATTTCATGACCTAGATGTTTAACTTTCCTAGCCGTTGTAGCTTAAAACCAGACAAACAGTAGCTCCATATAAACCACCAATCATAAATGTGGAAGAAAAATAGATGGTACTATGTAAAGAACTGCACGAAATAAGAAAATATCCTAGTTGCACTCTCTGGAACTATTTTATTACAAGAAAAATTTAAATTAATTTTGATTTAATACGATTTTTTATCTATTGTTATTACTTAGTTATGTAGTAGGTAATTTAATTTATGATGTCAGGTATTTATAAAAATTAAGTAGTAAACTTATTACATTTTAAAAATATTAACAGAATGACTTGATTATAGCATTAAAGCATTATTAGTCAATGCGAGGCAAAGCTCATAAATTAAATTTATTAATTTAGCAATGGAATCAAAATAATATAAAAGTATAAAGTTATAATAGATAAATATAGGATGTTATCATAAAATTAATAAATTATAATAAATTTTTTTAATTAAATGGTATAGTCATTGGTCAAGATTCTTTAGTAGTTACATAACAATAGGAAATGAACACTTGCCAAGAACTTCCTTGACGACAAAAAGACAGAGCCATAAGTCAGTTGTTGATATGTAGATACAAGAGTTAGCACGCACTTTTCACAACTCAATTGTAAACAATGTTAAATCGTTATGTATTTATATGTAAATGTGTTAATCCAGCCAAGGAGGCTTTAGGCAGTTATTTCTTCGATTTATAGCGTTTTCAAATAATGAACCAGTGCACAATAAAACAAAATTTTGAACTAAAAGTGGTAGATCTTGTTCTCAGTCAAGTGCTGGAAACAATTTTTTAACAGTCGGTTAAACAATTCTTATCCAGAGTAAACAAATAGCCATTGTAGCAGATGGCATTTGGATTTTTACTACTGACTTATAATATAAAATGAAATCATATATAAAGCTATATTTGTTATATCAATAGATAAATCTGGTGTTCTAAATTCTAAACAATCTATAATATTTTTCATTATTCATTGAAGCCATCAGCAAAATATCTATCGATAAAAGTGAATTCAGTTGAAATAAATTTTATAGGTCTATAATGTAACTTCACCCGAGTTAAATTATCTCAAGGTCAGTCAGTTAAAATAATTTTTAACCTTAAATATAAAATATATCTCTCACTCTATTATCAAACATACTATCTCTCTATCCCAAATTTTACTAGGTATATATCTGATAACACATTGAAATCTAAACGTTTTTAATGAACTGGCGTTCACTGAAAAGTAATACTCTATACATGTGAGCTATATAAAGTAAGCAAGTTAAGGCGTAAACAGCAGTTTTATCTTCTTAAATTGTAGTCGATTGAATGGGAAAATTGGACCCCTTCGCGCGCGATAGATGGCCCAATAAGCTGTTGGTATTTCGCTCTGGTATTTTGTATTTTTGGAGCTCACCACTTTTTACTTTTAACTTAAACGCAATGAACAAAACTAAATTATTCCTCATGTAGAGGATTCAGGCATGCGAATATATATATATATATATATATATATATATATATATATATATATATATATATATATATATATATATATATATATATATATATATATATATATATATATATATATATATATATCTATATATATATATATATATATATATATATATATATATATATATATATATATATATATATATATATATATATAATATATCGGAAAAGTCGATGCAGATTATGCAGATTACTCAAAACAAAAATTTTCGCTTGCCTGATGATCCTGATGATCCTCTAGATGAGGAATTTTAGTTTCGTTCATTGAGTTTAAGTTAAAAGTAAAAAGTGGTGAGCTCCCTTCAAAATACAAAATACCAGATCGTATGATGCACTAACAGCTTATTGGATCATTCCATCGCGCGCTAAGCGGTCCAATTTTCCCATTCAATCGACTCTAAGCTCGACTACAATTTAGGTTTAGGTGCTAAGAAGATAAAACTGCTGTTTAAGCCTCAACTTGCGTACGTATGCATGGGGAAGCTCGTCGATTTCACCCCTTACGGATCTTAATTTAAACATGCCTTCGGAAGCCTGCATACTTTTGCAATATATTGGTATGATCAATAAGACAACAGATGCCCAAATGGTACGATAACTATGCATGCAGTAAATATGAAATGCATGGCTACAAAATAACTAATTATAAATATAATTATAAATATATAATATATACACTGCTGTTCAAAATTATCGCACCACGTTAATATTTGCTAAAATTTGAGGTCTCATAACTTTTTTACTTTTAGTCCAATTTTGATAATTTTTTTAGAATACTGTAGATAAAACGACTAATTTCAACTTGCATATCCAGTCTTTTGTTAACTGAGGACGGTTTAGGTATTATACAGGGCTAACTAAAAGGTTGTTATATAACCCTAATTTTAAAACACTTTAAAAATACCAATTTTTGTTAGGAATCATTCCTTTCCTACATTTTGTTTTTTTGTCGATGTCTTTAGATACATTGGTTCATTTTTAAGAGCAAAATTAATTTGTCAACAACAGTTTACTGCTACTTATATTTGAATGATTCAAAATTTTATAATATTCTGTATAATGTGGAATATCAAAATACGGTTTTCAGGATGTTTTTGGAAATTTCATTGGTATTAAATGGCCTGAATATCATGTTTCTATCGTGCTCATACCAGGAATATACGGGGTGTAAGCTAAACCCCTACAAAAAAATCAAAATTTCATTCTTACCGAGACCAAAATTGAGGTAAAATTTTTATACCATGGTAAATTTGGCCGTATTTTGGTTACTCGATTATTTTCGAATATAAGAGGGTTTTATTGAAATTAGGACATTTTTTTTGAAAATTAATCTCTTACTGTCATTTCTTATACGTCCTGGGAAAACATTTAATCTGCATGTGACACAAAAAATCTGTAAATTTAAATAAGCTGTGTGCAAAACCCTGTATAATTAAAATGAACATTAATTTTAAGATTTTAAATGTGTGATGGGAAGCATTAAATACCCAATTATATAACTATATTGACTTATAAAATATTAATTGGTATTAAATTATTTTCTTAAAGTCATATCAACCAACTTCACGGATATTAAAGTCTCATAATAATAGTACTACTTAGTTATTAAT